>CBVK0101626367.1:0-14264 GCA_900067695.1 Picea abies
TGTGTTATTATGTGATTGATGATTAGAGTTGAGTGAATTATTTTGCTTATCGTTGTTTATCACATGCATGTTTTCTTCTGATAATTTTTATCTCAGTCAGTAATTGGAATATTCACATGGTTAATGTATTAGTACTAGGCCTGTGGTATACGATCATTGTCTGCATGCTAGGGTGTAAGGGTTATCCCAAGACTAGCCTCTTCTCTAGTAGTTAAATTTGTTCCCATTTGTTTCCTAGTTGGTTTATATCAGCTTTCCATCTTATATTAGTCCTACCTAAGAGAATATACAAAAAGAGAACGTCTGAATCGAAGGAGAGAACCTTCACAAGAAAACGCAAAGCCCATCGATTTCTGAATCGAAGGAGAGAACCTTCACAAGAAAACGCAAAGCCCATCGATTATTTCGATCGGATCGCTAGATCTAGAGAACCATTCCACCATTAAACGCTGGAGAGTCTAATTGGGCCTTGGTGGCATGTTTGGTTCCTGTTGTTGAGTTAAAGGGATTTAGGAGCCATCAACAGGTTCCAAATCTTATAACCTTTCAAACCATATTTATATCCAATAAAGATACACTTTTCAGCCTTTTTATCTAGCTTACTTCTATTTTCCTTTGGAATGTGTACATAGTCATCACAACCAAATACCCTAAGATGTGTAAGAGAGGGTTTCTTACCAATCCATACTTGTGTGGAGTTTTGTCATCCAATGTTGATGTTGGTGATCAATTTACCAAGTAACATGCAATACCCACTTCCTTTGTTGATCCAAAAATCCTTAGATGTCAAATTAAATTTGAAACATATATTAACATCCAGCCTGATTCAAGAATTATGACCATTACTGACTATTTTCATCTATCATGTGAATACACTTACTTAACAAGACTTCATTAATTTTCACAATTAACTTTTGGAATTAAAATGTTGAAATGAAGTGAAGTAAGAAAAACAACAAGTCAAATGGCACATTACACAAGTTGTTAACATAGTTCACCAAAAATTTTGGCTATGTCTCTGGGTTGGCTTAATCTACAAATTGCTTCATTAATTATTCTTTGTAAAGACTGCATTCTCCCAACCCGGGACTCATCTACAAAGGCATAAGACTCTCACATAAAGTGGATATCCTCTTTCTCTAAGAGCTCTCACAAATTGTGGCTCGTTGTCCCATCCTAGGAATTACAAGGCTCTCTGAATAAATACCTTTTGATTTGCTACAGAGAACTCAAGTGTGGATGTCACCATCATATCCACCTCAAAAAAATAAAACATTTTACTATAAACACTCTATAGTTCCATATATTCTCAATGGAACTACATTACACATTGACCCATCCTAGAACTGAATTTCTACTCTGCCTCAGAAAACTGAGACTTTTGACTATAAACACCCTATGAGTCCCATAGATTCTCAATGGAACTAAATTAAATCATACAAAAATACCACATTTGTAAGAAAATTCCTTGATTTATCTCTCTCAATGAGATTATAAACAATCTCAAGGCTCTCCAAGAACTCCTCTCAAAATCCTCCTCAAAAAGCTTCATAAAAAAATCTTTACAAATTACATACTTCCAATAAGGACTGAAAACATAGCATAAAAGAACTTGACTCAGAGTTCTAGCCACAAGAATCCCTTGTAAAATATAACTCGTCTCAAAGTTCTTGGCAACATAGCACACACAGAATAGAAATCAGCTCAGAGTTCTGACAATATAGCACCCTTGTGGTGCAATGGCAAAGCTTTGAGTTTATATAGTGGAGGTTGGAGGTTCAAACCCAACCCGACCCATTATATTCCCATTGGAACATTAATAAGACTTAAATATTATTTCATCATTGGATTAATCAAAAAAATTGGTTGCTGCATTTGTCAAAACATTTGAATATCCATGCAGAGGTCATGGGGTCGAACCCATGGTCCTCGCTCCCCTTTGGTGTATTGTTACAACAATAACTTTATAAATGGAATGTTCCCCTAATCATACCAAGTGGTTACCTTGGCACATTGGTTGAGGTGTTGGGTCATCGACCTAGTGGTCGTGGGGTCAACCTCGGCTGACACACTCTCATTTTGGTATATTAGTTACAATAAAGTTTAAAAATAGAATGTTCCATATGTATACCAATTGCGACTGTTGGTCCAATGATTATTTTGTTGGTTTAACACCATGGAAGTATCGGGTTTGATTCCCATCGACAAACATATTTGGAGTTGATAAGGCCCTTTTGGCCCGATTTTTGGTGCCACATGGCACACTCTAATTGGTCCACCTAAATGCACAGTCACATGCCTAGTCATCTGCCATGTCAACACACAGTCACCTTCCACATCCACGTGCAGTCTGTACCACGTCAACCTGTTATGTCAGTCAGTGTAATCCCATTCAGACTGCCACATCAGCCTACAATATTTCCACCTGTACTGCCACGTCAACCTATCGTACTGCCAGGTCAGTTGTTCATACAGTGCCACATCAACATCTATATAGTCCATGTCAACATCCATACAGTCCATGTGTCATGCTCGTACAATTCCACATTAGCATCTGTACTACCATGTGTCCATCCATACTACCAAGTTTCATCCTTCTAGTGATGCCACGTGATAGCCCTGTCATCATTTTCCATGTTTGGCCAAAACTTCAGAAGGCCATATCTTCCTCATATGACATTTGTTTGAGTCCATTCAAGTTGTGTTGAAAATATCTCGTCAATCTCTATGCAATGGAGTCATTTCCATCACTATTTTAGACTATCAAGTTTTTATCATTCTCATATCCTCTTGGATCATCTACCTAGAATTCCCTTCCTAACCTAGCACCACTGAGCATGCTCCTTGTTTTTTCCATCAACGTCCTATTAATCCTTTTTGCAACTAGATTCTATTGAGGTGTGTATGGAGTATTCTTTTTCCTTGATATACCATATTTCTTATATAATTATTCAAATTCATTTTCGCATAATTCTCCACCATTATCTATCCTCAACACCTTAATTATCTTCTCTATCTGATTCTCCACAAGAGCCTTGAACTCTGTAAATTTATCAAAGACTTCACATTTATTCCTAAAGAAATAAATCCATGTATTCCTCAAGAAGTCATCTATAAATGAGACATAGTACACAGATTTACCCAATGACAAAACTGACACAGGTCCAAACACATCACTATGCACCAATTGTAATATTTTGTCTTCCCTCATAGCACTTGCGGAGAATATATGATTCTACTTCCCATATAAGAAATGTTCACATGAATCAAAATCCAGAGAGAAACCAAGCATACATTGAACCATATCTTTACCATGTAGTACTTGAATTCCCTTCTCTCTGATATGCCCTAGTCTTCAATGCCACATCATAGTATTTTATCCAAAGGTTGTAGGAGTTTTTCTTTCTTAATCTCTAATATCATGAACAATAGAATTGTTTCATCCGTCACTACTGGTGCTTACCATAAGCTTATATATAATTCCAATCCGAATGCCATTGAAAAAAACCATTTCCCCTCGAACCATCATGTAGTTTTCCTTTTCAAACATTATTTTTACACCTGCATCATCCATATTTCTTATAGAAATAAAACTCCTGGCCAATCCTGGGATGTGTATAACACCAAGGAGTGTTATAATATTACCATCCAAGAGCTTCAACTTGACTTTTCCTCATCCTACGATTTTGGTTGTTGAGTAATCTCCTAGAAAAACATCACGCCTTTCATATTTTCAAAACCACTCCTTGTGAGGAGTCATATGAAAGGATGCACCTGAGTTGACCAACCATGAATCGTCATATGCATGTGTTCATGAAGAAACCAAGTACACATCCCCTCCTTCACTTGCAGAGGTTTTTTCTTATGTAGAGGAGGCATCATCAAATCCCTTCTCTCTATCAACACTTTTGGATCTACATTGTTTCTTGTAATGACCTTATTTTGTACATATCCATCGTACCTTTACAAATTTCCTAGGAGATTTAGATCTTTGATTAGATTTAGATCTCCCACTTGATGAATTATTTATATTTCTTCCCTAGGAGCGCCCTCTTGCAAATAAGGAATCCATGTTTTGGATTTCCATGTTTTTTTGCCTCATCTCCTTCGACAAACCATTTGTTGGCACAGGGGTAGATCTAGGGTTCAACTCTTCAACAACGCACCAACAATACCATAACTACTGCCCCTTTCGGCAACACCTCCGAAGCAGATGAAGTCTCACCCGAGGTAGAGGCACTCAACACAATATAGCACTTAGCACCACTTCTCTCTTAGACCTAGTGTTACATATCTTACATCGCCTAGCTTTCTATTTATAAATTACAAAAGGGGCCAAGGCATGGGAAAACCCATGGGTCGACATCCCATACCCGTTACATAAACGCTAAACCCAAAAATGCCCAAAGAAGGGGATGATATCTCGCGATCTCCGCTTCACCTTGCGCTCCGCCTTCGACCAGCCTGTCGAAGTCCCAAAACTAGTCAAACATGACCAAGGTTCTCCAAAACTTGGTCAAGGGCCAACAAACCACATCATTGAAACTTAAAGTAGTTGCATTGCTACCTATGTCCACAACTAAACTATACCACGATTCTAGTGAAAATAACAATAAATCAACACACTTATCTTCATTAGAAATATTAATATCAACAAACAATAAATGAATTAAGACAGTATTGAAGGCATTCAAATGATCTATCACCTTGTCTCCATCCTTCATTCTTAGGTTGTACAACTTCTTCCGTAGTAATAGTTTGTTTACCTGTGACTTAGAATAATTCAAAGCCCCTAACTTATTTCATAATTCCTTGGCTATAGCTTCCCTTGACACATTTAGTAATATTGAATCTGAGAGACACAACCATATTGTTCTCTTCACCTTCCAATCCAAATTTTCCTAGTCTTATGTTGACGTCCCTATAGGTGTAGTACATAGATCCACGACAACCCATTGATCTTTGTCTAACAAAAAATATTCCATATTGATCTTACGTGGTGTTGGAATAATAATGCATTTGAAATATTCTAGATTAATTGTTGTTAGTTTTTATATCTCGAAGGTCTAATTAGATTTAGAGAAATATAATTGAGAGATTGTTGAGAGAATTAAGGAATAATTGTTGAGACATTATAGGACATGGTTGATTCCTGACACATCTCCTCTCTATGTATAAATTATGGTTTAGTAATGAAAATGTTTGAGCTGATGTGTGCATTATTGTTGAATTTAATTGCTCCATTAATTTTTTGGTGTGTTTCTTCATTTGGTATTAGAGAAAGGTTATCAATGCTCATTGTTGTTTGTCTAGAAACGCTTGCACACACACAACAACCTCCCAATTTTCTCATCTTAGTGTCTCTCCAAGACAAGAAATTAGCCCCCCCTCCAATTCTTCCCACCAGAACCCTCACACTCTCTCCCTCACACAAATGGATACGCCCAAGTGTTTTTCCTCTCTCTCTCCCCACCTTATCATTTCAGTTACTTATAGGATCACTTCTACCCGACAATCTGCACTTCGGCGAAACCCCTCTTCCTTCACTAATACATAGCATACTAATGCACACATCCTTCTTCCACCTTCACATTGATGCGCCATTGATTCCTTCAACAATACATAAATCACCTCCCTTTGAATTTGGTTGATGCTAGTGCACCTCAGCTAAACTTTATTGACGCATGTCTTCCTTGCCTATGAAGTATGTGTGATCAATGTCAATACATAGGTAGTGTTTGCACGTTCATCATCACCACACACACTCCTTTCACCAATTGACTTTCTTCCACTTTTGTTGATGCATCATGTATTGGTGGTGCTCCCTCCCTTTATCTTTGTTACATTGCTTATTGACGAGGTTCACCTCTTATTCCCCTATGTGCCACCTGTCGACAAGTTTCCCTCTCCTTTAGCAAATGCGTCAATGTGAGGATGTCAAACTCTCATCATCATCAAGCACATCGATGACAGTCTTCTCCCTCTCACCAACATTGACCAGGTCAGCGTAGCCCAATTTTGTCTTGAGTCCTATCTCATTCCCCTCCTAGATTGGATCCCTTCTTGCTGCGCTCATCAGTCATTCTCCTAACATCTCCAATTACTATTCTCTTCATGGCTATTTAGTTGTTTGGTCGTTGATTTCTGATCTCACTTGATCCACTCATATTGCAATCGTAATTAAGTTTATTGGGTCCTCGATAACTTTAATTGCACATGCCATACTAGCTTTATTGCTTTGTGTTTCTTGATGTTATGACTAAATATTTATTGTGAAAACCTCACTTATCATCATACAAGTTAATCACAACACCTATTGGTCTTGTGACAACTCTGAAATGCACTTCGGGAGAAATTTGGTCCTTTTATCTCCCAGACAGTACTAAGTGCAATGGAAGTCAGTTGGTTGTTTTGGAGGATTTATAACTTTGTTCTATTGACACATAACCTCAGTATCAATGGGTGAATCAGGATCTTGTACATCACACATGACCCAACAACTGACGGAATCTAATTTGGGTGAAGCAGCAATAGAAACCTGACCCAAACTTTCATTAAAAACACCTTTGAGAGCATTTTTAGGTGTCCTCCAAAGTGATATTTTCATCTCTGAAATAGGTTAATCGTATGATTTTTTACGTTAAGATTCCAACACAACTCACAAAATTGAAATACGAAGCCCAGAAGTGCCACAACAAACAATAGGAATTTCTCTCCCAAACTAGCCTCAATAGTCGTGGTGCCAATGAAGTGGTTAAATAGCATGATAAATTATTTTTCTAAGAGTGTGTCTTCATGCTCTCTACATTGCAAAAAATGGTACCTAAATTAGACATTGTATGAATAAGTTATGAGCTTTTTGCGCCAAGACCTCCTTCAACAAGATTACTAGTCGGTACCCTCTATTTCACATACATATCAATTTGCATGAAAGAAATTAAGATTCATTTCACTTTAAAATCGTTTAATTTTTATTTATTGATTTAGATTTAAAATTTAAAAATTTTCATTTTGATTTTTTAAATAAGTTCAAAGTTTAATAATTAAAATATCATTTAAAAAAAAGAAGGTCTAGTTGGTTCATACAAAGCACATGGAAAGGTTGGTAATTTAGGTGGAGGGGAGGGCCCATGGCCCACGTGCCCCCTCCATGTTATCCCTTTTTTAAATATGAACGTCCCTTTCAAAACTTTTAAACCTATACTAAGTCCTCCATGCTCGACATACATTTTGTCAACCCCATCGACCATTTGGACAACTTAATACTAAGTCCTATGAACACACTCGACATACTTTCTATTAACCCCATCAATGCACGTGGGAGACTTAATACTAACTTCACTGATCTATGCGGAGAACTTGCGATGATGAGCACCGATTTCAAAAGCACTGAGGTTAAAATGGTTCTATGTTGTGTTGGTTTGTTCTAGTTCACATTTGGATTGATGCAGGGGGCATGACCCATGACCCCCTCCATGGCACAAGCCCCCCTCCATATGTAAGACCATGTGTTATGAAACATAGAGAGAGAGTGTAGTCTTACCACCCCTCCCCCTTTACCCTTGATTAAATAAGAGGGTTTTCATGGAATGGAAAGGAGAAGGGGTGTGGCATGCCACCCTCTTCCCCTCATGCCCAATATTTTATCATATAATATTTAATTGAACCATGTTATGTGATGAAAGGTGAGGTAGAGTGGGAGACAAAGGAGCCCATTTTTGAAAATAATTCTTTAATCCTTTAATTATTTAAATTAAAATATTTTTGAACTTATTTAAACTAGAATCAAACCAAGCACCATCATATGAAACCAAACCCATTTGATTATTTGAGCTCAATGGTGGAGGGGAGGGCCCATGGCCCACGTGCCCCCTCCATGTTATCCCTTTTAAAAATATGAACGTCCCTTTCAAAACTTTTAAACCTATACTAAGTCCTCCATGCTCGACATACATTTTGTCAACCCCATCGACCATTTGGATAACTTAATACTAAGTCCTATGAACACACTCGACATACTTTCTATTAACCCCATCAATGCACGTGGGAGACTTAATACTAACTCCACTGATCTATGCGGAGAACTTGCGATGATGAGCACCAATTTCAAAAGCACTGAGGTTAAAATGGTTCTATGTTGTGTTGGTTTGTTCTAGTTCACATTTGGATTGATGCAGGGGGCATGACCCATGACCCCCTCCATGGCACGAGCCCCCCTCCATATGTAAGACCATGTGTTATGAAACATAGAGAGAGAGCATAGTCTTACCACCCCTCCCCCTTTACCCTTGATTAAATAAGAGGGTTTTCATGGAATGGAAAGGAGAAGGAGTGTGGCATGCCACCCTCTTCCCCTCATGCCCAATATTTTATCATATAATATTTAATTGAACCATGTTATGTGACGAAAGGTGAGGTAGAGTGGGAGACAAAGGAGCCCATTTTTGAAAATAATTCTTTAATCCTTTAATTATTTAAATTAAAATATTTTTGAACTTATTTAAACTAGAATCAAGCCAAGCACCATCATATGAAACCAAACCCATTTGATTATTTGAGCTCAATGAGTCCACCACACACCCATGAAAATGATACATAGATAAAGTCTAGGATTCAAATTTGTAACGACCACTTACGCAGAGAGCTTAGATGAGTGTGCAACAACACGATCATTCAACAAATTTCATATCTCAACCTCCATCTTTCACCTGACGAGGTTCATGACTTGGCCTCCGATTCAAATTGGAGGAGTTCATTCAAACTCCTCCAATGTGCATTGGAAGGGTTAGTATCAACTCCTTCGATGGAAAATCAGAGGATTTAGTATCAAATCCTCCAATATGCATTGAAATAGTTAGTATCAAATTCTCTAATGGAAAATCATAGGAGTTAGTAACAACTCCTCCAATGACAAATCGAAAGAGTTAGTTCCAACTCCTCCAAAACAAAAACAACTACCTTTTGTAAAACGACCGTAGATTTTGACTCAGGTATATGTTTCGCTCGTTATTTATATCGTTGGAAAGGTATCTCCGAGATATACAAATTTATGGTTATAGGTTTTAATAAATTCCTAACTCATTGCCTTAATTTTTCAAGATGAAGATCTGATACATTGTTTGTAGCCTCGGAAAACGCAGCACCTCAATCATGAGAAGACGAACTAGGGATTGAATCCAGGGAAGCTTACTTGATATTTCAATTATTTAATTCCCCAATTATATTCATTATAATGATTAGTATCGATGGTTTATTTGGATTTACTCTCATCTATTGTATGTTGAATGGTTCCATGTACCAAGCGAAGGAGTGTCACGCTCAACATTCTCGTGATGAAATCTACAACTAAAGATGACGAAGGAGAAACAACGAAAGATGTAGCAATGATGGAGGAGAAGCAAAGAAAATATCAGTAAAATGATTGAAGAAGAGATCTAGAAACTCCATGAAGATCAATTGTCAAACTTGAATGACGAATATGCTCCCATGCTTGGGCCAGACTTCATGATGAGAAAGGCACATATGGCCAAAATTCATGATGGCCTACCAAGCACTAGGAGACAAATTCGAAATGTAACCATTGTCCTTGTTACTCATCATCACAAAGAGTATGAGGGAAAATGTTGGAATATGAAAGGTCACAGAGGGAGACGAAAGGCCAAAGGTCTTATTGAACCTCAATAAATACTATAATTGAACCCGAAGAAGGGGATTTGGGTGCTTAAAACATTGTACACCTCTAAACTACCCCGAAGAAGGGGATTTGGGTGCTTAAAACATTGTACACCTCTAAACTACTTTGGGAATACAATGTCAACTAAAATTGGAGAGTTTTACTTAGAGTTTTCATGTACTATTGTTGAAACTGTTAATATAGAGAATCCCTCAGGGCCAACTTTTGATAGAGAGAAGAACTCGCATGTGTTGTTGTTTTGCTGCGAACTATTTCAAGAAAAATGTTTGATATTCACATGAATTGTAAGAGAATTATTTTTTATGGGCTATTCTAACGCAATGTATGTCTTCTTGCAGTTTTGTTACTCTTTCTCATATTACATGAAGGATGGAGACTAGGTAATAAATCATTTGAATGCCTTCAATACTATAGTAAGTCATTTATTGTCTATTGATATTAATATTTCTGATGAAGATAAGTGTGTTGATTTATTGTTCTTTTTACCAGATGATGAAGATAAGTGTGTTGATTTATTGTTCTTTTTACCAGAATCGTGGTGTAGTTTGGTTGTGGTCATAGATAGCAATGTGACTACTTTAAGTTTCAACGATATGGTCTCAACCTTGTTTTCAAAAGAGATGAGGTGAAAAAGCATGGAAAGCCAAAACATGGATTCCTTATTTGCAAGAGGGCGCTCCTGTGGAAGAAATAGAAATAATTCCTCAAGTGGGAGATCTAAATCTAAGAAAAGATATAAATCTCCCAGGAAATTTGTAAACATATGATGGATATGTGAAAAATAAGGTCATTACAAGAAACAATGTAGATCCAAAAGTGTTGATAGAGAGAAGGTATTTGATGATGCCTCTTCTACAGAAGAAAAAACATTTGTAGATGAAGGAGGGGATGTGTACTTGGTTTCTTCAAGAACACATGCATATCATGAGGCATGGTTGGTCAAGTCAAGTGCATCCTTTCATATGACTCCTCACAAGAAGTGGTTTTGAAAATGTGAACCTTCCTAACCCATCATACCTTTCATATTTGTAAAACCACTCCTTCTGAGGAGTCATATGAAAGGATGCACCTGAGTCGACCAACCATGCCTCATGATATGCATGTGTTCTTGAAGAAAATAAGTACACATCCCCTCCTTCATCTACGGAGGTTTTTTCTTCTATAGAAGAGGCATCATCATATCCCTTCTCTCTATCAACAATTTTGGATCTACATTGTTTCTTGTAATGACCTTATTTTCCACATATCCATCATACCTTTACAAATTTCATGGGAGATTTAGATATTTTCTTAGATTTAGATCTACCACTTGAGGAATTATTTCTATTTCTTCTCTAGGAGCTCCCTCTTGCAAATAAGGCATCCATGTTTTAGCTTTCCATGTTTTTTCGCCTCATCTCCTTCGACAACAAGGTTGAGACCACATTGTTGAAACTTAAAGTAGTTGCATTGCTACCTATGACCACAACCAAACTATACCACGATTCTGGTAAAAAGAACAATAAATCAACACACTTATCTTCATCAACCACGATTCTGGTAAAAAGAACAATAAATCAACACACTTATCTTCATCAGAAATATTGATATCAACAGACAATAAATGACTTACTATAGTATTGAAGTCATTCAAATTCTCTATAGCCTAGTCTCCATCCTTCATTATCAGGTTGTATAGATTCTTTCATAGGAATAGTTTGTTTACCTGTGACTTAGACTAATTCAAAGCCCCTAACGTATTTCATAATTCCTTGGCTATAGCTTCCCTTGACACATTTAGTAATACCGAATCTGAGAGACACAACCAGATTGTTCTCTTCACCTGCCAATCCAAATTTTCGTAGTCTTATGTTGTCGTCCCTATAGGTGTAGTACCTAGATCCATGATGACCCATTGATCTTTGTCTACCAACAGATCTTTCATATTGAGCTTACGTGGTGTTGGAATAATAATGCATTTGAAATATTCTAGATTAATTGTTGTTAGTTGTTATATCTCAAAGGTCTAATTAGAGTTAGAGAAATATAATTGAGAGATTATTGAGAGAATTAAGGAGTAATTGTTTAGATATTATAGGACATGGTTGACTCCCGACACATCTCCTCTCTATGCATAAATGTATGGTTTGGTAATGACAAATTTTGAGTTGATGTGTGCATTATTGTTGAATTTAATTGCTCCATTAATTTTTTGGTGTGTTTCTTCATTTGGTATCAGAGCAAGGTTATCAATGCTTATTGTTGTTTGTCTAGAAACTATTGCACACACAAAAAAACCTCCCAATTTTCTCATCTTAGCATCTCTTCAAGACAAGAAATTAGGCCCCACTACAATTCTTCCCACCAAAACTCTCACACTCTCTCCCTCGCGCAAATGGCTATGCCCAAGTTTTTTTTCTCTCGCTCTCCCCACCTTATCATTTAAGTTACTCCTCGGATCACTTCTAACCGACAATCTGCACTTTGGTGAAAACCCTCTTCCTGCACTGATACATAGCATACCGATGTGCACATCCTTCTTCCACCTTCACATTGATGCACCATTGATTCCTTCACCAATACATAAGCCACCTCCATTTGAACTTGGCTGACGCTAGTGCGCCTCAGTTAAACTTCATTGATGCATGTATTCCTCACCTCTGAAGTATGTGTGATCAATGCCAAAACATTGGTAATGTTTGTGCGTTCATCATCACCACACACACTCCTTTCACCAGATGAATTTCTTCCACTTTCGTCGATCCATCGCATATTGGTAGTGCTCCCTCCCTTTCTCTTTTTTATATTTCTTATTGACGAGGCTCACCTCTTCTTCCCCAAGGCTCTACTCATTGACAAGTTTCCCTCTCCTGTGGAAAATGCATCAGCGAAAGGATGTCAACCTCTCATCATCATCAAGCACATCGATGAATATCTTCTCCCTCTCACCAACATTGATCAGGTCAGCATAGCCCACTTTCTTCTTGAGTCCTATCTCATTCCCCTCCTAGCTTGGATCCCTTCTAGCTGCGCTCATCAGTGAGTCTCCTAACATCTCCAATGACTAATCTCTTCATGCCTATTTAGTCGCCTTGTGTTGGGATTGTTATTTGGTTGTTTTATGATGATGATTGAATCCTTTTTGTATCGGTATTATATGTGTATTTAACCATTTTAAAGAATTTTTTGAAGGATTTCATATCAATTCATCATAGTTTTATACCAGGTATGTGCAATTGATGTTTTACGATGGTTTTGAGTTAAATTCAATTTGATTTAATATCTAAAAGAATCTAATGCACGATCGGTTTGTCACGGGATGAATTCTCCATGCAATTTTCCATCCGGTGGCTCATTCGACACTCCATCCAACACCCGATATGGTAATTCATTCGACACTGCATCTGGCACTGCATCCAGCACTTGGAGCATAGGCGAGTTGGCGATTGTTATATTGGTGACCTGTGTTGGGAGAATCGATGACCTGGGTTTTGTTCCCCCTTGTGGCCTCCAACTACTAAGCTCTTGACATCTTGGATTAAGCAGTTGTGCTAATCGTTGAGTGGCTCGTTCAGTTTCTAGAAGCTAAATATTGTTAGCACACATTTAATGGAATTTACCATTTTTAGAGGAAGTCGATCCTTCCAGTGGTCAACCTCTCGAATTGTAATCATTATAAATACCATAGTAGTGGTCAGACAAAATGTTAAGAATTGTTAGAATCCATTTTCATTATATAACTCAGACATTGTTGCAAACTTGTGCCAGACTGCGTTTTTTAATTTAATGCCAGAATCGTGTTGATTTAGCTTGTGATTTGTTGTTGAGGAGTAGCCACGACCTACTGGGGGGGCCACCATTGGTCTAGGTGAATAATTAGATAGATAGCTTTCATATTCCAGTTATGTAATTATCATTTACTTCATTTCCTATTATATGTGATTTTGTTATTTTAAATGTTGTGTGTTTGTTGTTCATCATTTAATAATTTAATTCCCTTTTTGCAGGTTGCTTATAGGAGATAGTTGCTATTATGTTGTGTCTTTTATTTGTTAGTGAATGGATTGCAATATACTAACATAGATGGTGTGTTAAGATGCTAAATTGAATTTCTGTAGGTTAAAACAGAGTAGTTAGAACAAAGTATTAATTAACACATAGTACAAAGTTTCTTTTACAAGTTTCGATGGATTAATAGTTGTGAGTTTTGTTAATTTAATTCTCAATTTAGTTATTCTTTCCTGAATCTATTTTTCTTATAAATCTTGTTGTAGTATGCTAATATATAAGTAGGTTTTTTATTATGTTTTTACAATAATTTCAATTTGCAATCTGAGTTTTTAATAATGGATTTAGCTTAGTTTAATTTAAGAGATCTCAGTTGTAGATTTGAATAGCAATTTTTAAGTAGAAGTTGAATTTGAATTAAGCTTTTAGTTATGAGTTTCTAATCCTCTGAATTTCCTTAAGTTGGCATAAGAGTTCATTTGAATTAAGTAGAATAGTGTTTTCTTCTCATTGATGATTGATATATGAATTGAGAGATCACATGGATTTTCAGGATAGTTGATATTTCTTCTATGATGGCTAA
>CBVK0101626481.1:0-11287 GCA_900067695.1 Picea abies
AGTGTTGATGCCAACCAATGCATGACAAGATATGGTTGGAGTAGTCTCTTTTAGTTTTAGATCTTGTGATGAATCCAATTCTTGGTGTTCTTCCTCTTCACAATCTATGTAGAATAATTTCCTCTCACCACATTTATGCCCCTTACTATACTTCTTGTCACAATTGAAACATAGTCCCTTTTCTCTTCTTTCATCCATTTATTGAGCTGTCAACTTGATAGGTTGATTGAGGTTAGGAGAGGGAACATGGTGCGCTATATAGTTGTTCATGACCACCCTTCTAGTAGCCATATTTTTACTTTCAACTTTCCTTACCACATTGAAAGCATGCTCCATAGATTTAGGTTCCAAGAGATTCACCTCATGTTGAATGATTTCCTTTAAAGTGCCAGGAAAGAGATCTAACAAATTATCATCTGGAATGTTCTTTACTTAGAGACTCATCTTTTGAAATTGTTGAATGTGCTCTATAATTGGACCTCTTTTGCTAGAGATTTATCAATTGACTAAAGAATGTGTTGCTCTTAATATCCCCATAATGTGCTATCAATTATTCCGTAAATATTGACCAAGAGACAATAGAACCCTTTTTTCATTCATAAGGCCATTGGTACTAGAGAAATTGACCAGGTTTTAGAGACAAGGATGCAAGAGTTACCTTTTGTAGATTTGGCACTTGGTGTAGATAAAAAAAATTGCTCCATATAGAATATCCATGTTATATGATCTTTACCATCAAACTTCCTCATATTGATATTGGGAATTAAGTAGTTCCTTGGTACCAAGTTGAACCCCTGATGATGTGGATCTTGGAGTGATGAATGGTCATGATTCTGGGACTCAATCTTTGTGTTCTCCAAACGTGTTAAAATCTTCCCCACATGAGACTAGGGTTCAAAAATAAAATTTCCTCCTTATTTTCATGATTTGCTTGGGTCATAATATCACTTTTAGGGAAACTCTCATCTAGGGTATGTAAGAACATGGCTTCCATGGAAAATTGTAATTGTTCCATCTTTTGATCCATCAACTTTTCAATTTTATCTTCAATCTCCCTTTTAAGGATTTCTTGCAAATGTGACAAATCAACCTTTTTCAACACATTATAAACCATGTCATTAACTTGATTCCTCAATTAGGATACCTGGTTCTCTAAGTATTGACATTCTTGACGAGTCATGGATCAATTCTCTAGAGGGTTAACATGTGTATAATTTTTCCACCGCCTCTTTCCATGTGAGACAAAAGTAACATATACTTAGAGTTATCCTCTATTTTCCTCTTTATCACACCTTTTAAATCACCTCAAACGAATATTCCAATAAAAAAATATGTGAGTTCCAATTTAACATACCTTTTTAGAACCCTGATTTGGAGACTATTTTGCAGGCCGACCTTGCACCCATCATAGCTCTAAAATATCTGCACCTCTAAGTCTAAAATTTTATTTTGTGGTAGATTGATATGACTTCTCTACAATGCCATATGTTTGACTAAATTATGATGTGCCAAGAAAATTATATGATAACTTTCCCAAAACTTGTTGATTTTGGCCCTTTTAGTAGAGTGAACTTGTACGAACTGCCACATGTCCAATTTTTTAGTTGTACTTTTGAAATTTTGACCTTAAACACTATGATCCATACTCTATTCATTACAACCAACGACACTCAATTTGGATCTTTCTAGAATCACATATGATTGTTTTACCCAAAACACATGTTTGAGACCAGTTTTAGGATTACTCAAAACCCTAACTTCCACAACATGTAACTTGAAAAGTGTAGTGAATCTTAATATGAAATTTTTACCACTGGCTCCCAAAAATTTCACTGTCTGAACTTCCTAGAAAAAAATATAGCAAAAATTCCAAGGTGACTCGTTTGAAGGAGCCAAACCCAAGGATTGTTTGGTTTGAAGCCAAATGTTATGCACGAAAGAATCAAATAGCATAAAAATAGAAAGAGAACTAACTCCACACCTTGAGAATGAAAGAGAATAATGAATGAGAAGCCTCTTCAAGGGGGCAACCTCCTCTTACAATATAACAAATGCACAAAATGAGATGGTCTCTAAGGTTAGGTCTCCTTAGTATATAGAGGAGACAAAGGGTACAATTACAATTAATGGGTCTAGCCAACCATTAAAGGGCCTAGTCGACCGATAATGACAAGTTTAAAATAACAATAAAAAGGTGATAATTCAATATCCAATTCTTAACACAGATATGTTAAACTCCTTGTTTTCCAAGCCTAGGCAAAACGAGATGTGCCTAGACAAGTAGAGACATGAGACATACTAACATTGCCAATCAAGTCAAAAAACACATAAGAGGCAACAACTAAACATAATAGCCTCAGGTAAAAGGACATTAGTGCTAGGATAACAAGGGCCTTGTTCAAAACTATTCTTTTAATTGGGGATAGTACTAATAATAATCTAATTGAAGGTCGTAGCATAGCCAAGGTCAAATTGAAGTATGATATCCCCTTGTTTTTGGGACAAGGGATCCACTTTGCATAGTGATTTTATTCCTTAGTATATGGAAGTGTACATTCGATGTCCCCGTGTGGAATTGAACTTGTACTAAACTTAGTGAAATGGCACTACCAATAAGGGTGTATGAGGAGTTACTCATTCTTAAAATCTAATGAATATTGAGTTACAAGTGCTTAGGTTGATTTGATAACATCCTTCCTCATTCTAGATCTAACATCACATGCAATTTTAACATCAAGCTTTCATGTGTGCCCCAATATTCTGTCACCATCGATATGTTTTCTTACATCCAAATCATTAGTGTATAATAAACTCTCTAGAACTTGCCTTTGATCACCAACACTATGGGGAGGCAACTTAACTAGAACTTATATTGTGTGTGTATTCATTGTTGTAACAAGTTACATATGTGTTGTAGAGTTTTGAATTTTGTATAGGTCAAATGGCCATGGCTATCTTTAGGGCATGAATGGATTCCCCAACCTCCTTATTAGCTAGGGCTTCGAAGAACATTTGGTAGGGTCCCTTATTTTGATTCGGTATAGTCAAGCACATAGTTGAGTTCCTTTGGCGATGAGTATCATCTACCTACAATAAGTGGAATGGTTTTGAAACAAGCTTATTTATGTTAGTCATAGGGGGTCCATAACAAGTCTCTCATGAGGCCATGAACCTTATGGCGTAGTCCATAATCGCGACCCTATTATATTTTGGCTCTTAGCACCCATACTCATGTAAAAAAGCTACAATTTGAGAAATAACATCAACCCACCAGGTATCCCAACTAGTATCCCCGCATGACTAGGGAATAATATTTGACACTAGTCTAATACACGCCAAGAATCCCCCTTCTTTGTCTTCTTAGCACTGCACCAGATTTATATCCCCATAGATAATCCAAGGAGTTTTGAGGAGCTCATGAACCATCCAACGTTGAAAAGTTTCACACTCATTGACATCACTAGAAGCATAAATATTGACCAACCATAGAAGCCTTCATTCAAAGTTAAGAAAAATCCATATAAGTCTTTGGGAGGGGTCCATACCCCATTCAATATGGAGAATTTGTAGAGGTAAAATTGACATGGCTATCTCCAAGGCATACATGGATTCCCAAACCTCCTTATTAGATAGGGATTTGAGGAATGACTTGGTAGGCATGTCCCTCATTTTGATTTAGTGTAGTCAAGCACGCAATTGAGTGCCTTTGGCTCGAAAAGTATCATCTACATGTAGTAAGTAGAATGGTTTTGCAATGAGCTTATTTTTGTATCACGGGGGGTCCATTACAAGTCTCTCATGAGACCATCAATCTCATGGTGTAGTCCATAATTATGACCCTACCATATTTTGGATATTTAGCACACATACTCATGCATAAAACTTACAATGTAATAAATAACATCAACCCACCGGGTATCCCAACTAGTATACCCACATTACTGGAGAATGAGAGTTGACACCAACACACCAAGAAACCCCCTTCTTTGTCTTCTTAGCACTACACCATATTGAATCCCCATAGACAATCCAAGGAGTGTTGAGGAGGTCATCAACCATCCAATGTTGAAAAGTTGCACACTCATTGACATCATTGGAAGCATAACTATTGGCCAACCAAAGAAGCCTTCGGTTGAAGTTAATAAGAAACCACATAAGTCTTTGGGAGGGGCCCATGCCCCTCTCAATAAAATAATTGAAAAACTTAGGAGATACAAGGATCGTTGTTAAAATTTGGTATGCTCATTTTAACATAGACAATGTTACACCATTGTCACCCAACCATAGGCACTTACACGTACCACCCCGGAGCACAATAACCTTTTCTTAAATAGAATCTGTACATGAAGCAAGTCCTAAACCCTAGCGAGAAATACCAACATGAATGCAGCGGCAACACAATACCAAGAGAGTGTACCTTAACTAAGAGAAGCACACAAGAGAGAGATACTAGAAAGATTGAGCAAGGAGAGACTTCACAACTGCAATTGTTGTGTCACCTTTCTCAGACATGCACCTCCTTCTGCATCACCACTGCAACTGTTGCTGCTTAGACTTGTGCCCTAACCGAGTGAATGAGAGCGTACAAATGAGGTAGTGCCTTACCTCTATTTATAATAGCTTGTCCAAGTGAATTTTTATGTGGGGTCAACTTCTCTTTTTGGAGCCTTCTACTTCTTTATTATTATTCTACTTGGGATGACTTCTCTTCTAGGGTATTTCCACATCTGTTTAATGGTTCTCTTGCTTCTGGAATCTTCTATTCTAAGCACAAAGGTTATACTGGAGGTTAATACCTCCCACAACTACCTCTTTTTGGAGCCTTCTAATTCTTTATTATTATTCTACTTGGGATGACTTCTCTTCTAGGGTATTTCCACATCTGTTTAATGGTTCTCTTGCTTCTGGAATCTTCTATTCTAAGCACAAAGGTTATACTGGAGGTTAATACCTCCCACAACTACCAAAGCATCAATACTCCCTCTTAGCTAGGGAGGTATTAACTATGATGCTCTTCAAGTAATGGTCTCAATCACATCCATCCATCTCACATGGAATGAGCAAGACTCACATGGTATTGTAGACCAGTCTACAGATAACATCACCATAGCCACACAGGCTATCTCATGATAAAAAAGATCATGTCACAAGTATCACCATCATAGAAAACATGCTCTATTATAGTCACACACAAACTATCTAATGGTTATGTTACAGTCATGCATCTGGGGCCTCATCAACATGCATAGCATATCTCTAGTGGGCATAGCCTCATCGTCCTCTCGAACCTTATCAGTCTCAGTTTCCTTTTGGACCTTATGTCAATATAGGACTTCATCTATCTCACTCAAAGCTAGGCAACAAGCTAGTTCATGCAGAACTGTGCTACTTCCCAATCCACACAGAGTCTGGGAAACTATCCAGTTTATCCAGTTCACACAGAACTGTGCTACTACCCAATCCAAACAGAGTCTGGGAAACTATCTATTTTTTCCAATTCACAAAAAACTTTGCTACTATCCAATCCATATAGAGTTTGGGCAACTAACGTGCCTGTAAATGACTACCCACTACTACCACACTCTGTAAGATACTGCCCCCCAGAATCACATATGTGACTCATCATTCCCTCTTACAAGGGAATTCCTTCTTGACCACGCCAAGCTTGTCCCTGAAGTACTTAAACTTTACCTTTGACAGAGGCTTGGTCAACACATCTGTGATTTGCTTGTCTATGCTAATATACTAGAGCTTCACAACTCCCTTTTGCACGAGATCTCAGATATAATGGTACTTGATCTCGACGTGCTTGGACTTGTCATAAAACACAGGGTTCTTAGACAACTTTATACAACTCTAGTTGTCACAAAAAATACAAGTCACCTCCAACTTCACCCAACCATAGGCACTTACACATGCCACCCCCAAGCACAATAACCTTTTCTTAGATAGATTCTGGAAAGTCCACTAGAACCAATAGATAAACCCTAACCAAAAATACCAATACTGCTATGAAAACAAGACAAAATAAAGAGAGCGTACCTCTACCAATAGAAGTGTACCTTTACCAAGAGAAGTGCACAAGAGAGCTACCAGAAAGACTGAGATTACACCACAACAACTGTTGCACTACCCTCTCTAGACTTGCACCTTCTTCTGTTGCAATTGTTGCTCCTTAAACTTGCACACTAGTTGAGTGAGTGAGTGTGTGTATGTCCAAATAAGGAGTACCCATCCTCTATTTATACTATTCTCCCAAGGTGTATTTCCATGTGGGGATGATCTCACTTTTTGGAGCCTTCTATTTACTTTACTATTAAGTTTCTTGGGCCGAATTCTCTTCTAGGGTATTCCACATATGTGTAATGGTTCTCCTACTTCCAGAATATTATACTCTAAGTAAAAAGGCTATACTATAGGTTAATACGTCTCGAACCTACCAAAACATCAACACTCCCTCTTATGTAGGGAGGTATTAAATAAGATGTTCTTCATGTAATGGTCTCAATAAAATCTATCCATCTCACATGGCATGGGAAAGACTCACATGGTCTAGCAGACTAGTATACCGGTAGTATCACCATAACCACATAGGCTATCTCATAATCAAACAGATCATTTCACAAGTATCACCATCATATACAAACAAGCTCTCTCATAGTCACACACAAAATATATGATGAATCAATACATCAAAGTCACCATGATAGCCATATACTGGGCCTGTCATAGTCACACATAGACTATCTGATGGTCATGTCACAGTCATGCATATGGGACCTGATCAACACATGTAGCATCTCTCTAGTGGGAAAATCATCATCGTACTCTTAGAGCTTATGGGTCTTGGCATCCTTTCAAACCTTATTTCATTACAGGACTTTATCTAGATCACTCAAAGCTAGGAAACTAGCCAGTTCACATAGAATTTCACTACTACCCAATCCACACAGAGTCTTGAAAATTTATTAGTTTGAGCCATTTCACACATAGAATTGCACTACTACCCAATCCTTATGGAGTCTGGGAAACTATTCAGTTTGAACCAGTTCACACATAGAACTATGCTACTACTCAATCTTTATGGAGTCTAGGAAACTATTTAGTTTGAGCCAGTTCACACACATAACTATGCTACTATCCAATCCATAAAGATTCTGGGAAATTGACATGCCTTCAAATGACTACCCTTTGCTTCCACACTCTATAAGATACTGCCCCAAGAATCATCTATTTGACTCATCATTCCCTCTTACGAGGGAAGTCCTTTTGGACCACACCAAGCTTGTCCCTGAAGTAATCAAACTTTACCTTTGATGGAGACTTGGTCAACACATCTACTATATTTTCATCTACATTAATATACTAGATATTCACAGCTCCCTTTTGCATCGAAAACCATATATAATGGTAATTAATCTCGACGTTCATGGACTTTTCATGAAACACATGGTTCTCATACAACTTTATACAACTCTAGTTGTCACAAAAAATACAAGTCACCTCCAACTCGAGATCAAACAGTCCCGCAAGCAGCTTTCGAAGTCACACAGCTTCGCTACTAGCTGAACACGTTGCTATATATTCTGCCTTGGACGTATTGAGTGCCACGCTATTCTGCTTCTGGTTGAGCAAAAAAATCATAGCTAACCCCAAACTGAAGTCATATTGATGTACTCTTCCGATCTGTGACACTACCGGCCCAATCTGAATCAACATAGCCTTGCAGTCTTATCTTACGATCTGAAACATATTGGAGTCCAACGTTTATTGTACCCTTCAGGTACTTTAATACATGATTTTTTGTAATCAAGTAAACACGTCTTGGTTCAACCATATACTGACTCAAAGTGTTCACCGTAAAGCATATATTTGGCCTAGTATTCATCAAATACATCAACGAATCAATCATCTGCCTGTACATGATGACATCCACTATCTCTGAAGAAGTATCACTCAATAAATTTGGGTTCGTCACCATCAGTGTGGGCATGGATTTGCAATCCATCATTTCAATTCTCTTCAGGATTTATACCGCATATTTTATTTGGCTAAGGAAAATATCGTCTGGTTTCTTCCACACCTCTAGACCCAAGAAATAATGCATCATACCCAGGTATTTCATATCGAACTCTAATGCAATCTTTCTCTTGCACTCAACAATGAGCTTCTCATTCCTTGTTAAAAATATGCCATCCACATATAACAACAATATCATTGGTCCACTATCCTCAACCTTGTAGTAAAGGTTGGGATCTGCTTTACTCTTGGTAAATCCCAAGCTCATCAAAAAGTTGTCAATTCTACTGTACCATACCCTGAGTGCTTGTTTCAATCCATACAAGGATTTATTCAATATGGACACATGTGTCTTCATGTCATGTGTCTCAAATCCTTGTGGTTACTCCACTTACACTTCCTCTTCCACTACACCATTTAGAAAGGTTGTCTTCACATCCATCTGATGTATCTTCCATTTCATTATTTCAGCCATCACAAATGTATTTCTAATAGAAGTGTATCTCACCACAGGAGAAAATGTCTCCTCATAATGTATTCCTTCTTTCTGGGAGAACCCACGAGCCACGAATCTTGCCTTGTACTTCTCGATACTGCCATCTGTTTTCAAGAAATAAATCCAGTCTTACGTGATAAATCATCAATAAATGAAATATAATATACATACTCGCTAAGTGAAGTATTTGTCATTGGTCCACACACGTCTGTATGCACGATGTCCAAAATTCCTTTGGCTTTGTTGTCACTGCTTGGAAACAAACTCTTCATGTTCTTTCCTTGTGCACATCCTTTGCATATACCTTCATGATCCACCTAAATTTCTGGAAAACCTGTTACCATCTTACTTACGATCGGTAATGCTTCGTAATGTAAGTGAGCAAATATTATATTCCATAGCTCACTTGGATTTATTATGTTGTGTAGTAATGTTGAATATGAGTGTTCCTTTAATTTGTATAGACCTCCTTCTTGGACACCAATCACAATAGCATCATTAATAGACTTTCCTCTTGGCCACATAAGAACTTCACCATCAATAAAAGTAACTATGAATCACTTATCTTCCAATGCTAAGATAGAAAGGAGATTCTTCTTCAAACCGAGTACATACAAGACATCTTTTATCTTCCAAGGTTTTCCGGAATCCAACTTGTAGGAGGCTTCTCCTACTCCTTTAATGGGATATTGATATTCATCACCGAGTTTCACCTTATGAGGTGAATCCTTCCTAACCAGATTTGAGAGAGAATCCTTGTAACTGGTCATGTGCTTAGAAGCACCACTATAAACAAGCCATGTGTCACTTCCATGAGTGATTGTTCCTGTGAGAGATGATATCAATACATGTTCTTCACTCGAGTCATAATATTTTGTTCTCTTCTAGGAAGGTTCATCATCTTTTGCGGCATGAGCATGATGTCTTTTATTTTGTCCTTTTCTTATCTGTTATTTTATGAGAGGAAAATTTCTTGAAATTTGTCCTACCTTCTGGTAGTTGAAGCATTTGTAGATTGAATAATCTTTTTGAGTCTTTTGAGACTTCCGTGACTTTTGAAATTTCTTGGGGGGATGATCCTCTTTCCCTCTCTTCCCTTTTATTGCATGTGTTGCTAATGCTTGATCATCATCACCCAAATTTTCTTCTCTTGCTGCTAGTCTAGCTTCTTTTTTAGTACAATCTTCCCATAGCCTGTTGAACTTTGTTAGCTTTCTTCTGGAACAGATTCCTTGAATAAATGATTCCTAAGACTTTGGGAGACCATTCAATGTAGTCATTACTCGCTAAGCTTCTTCAACTATGTCTCTAATGTCTTCAAGTTGTTCTTTGATTTGAGACACCCTTGTGAAGTAGGATTGAATGGTTTCTGAATTCTGCATCTTCACATTCTTGAGTTGTGTCCTCAATGTCATATTCTGGTTGATATTCTTTCCTTCATATAATCAAGATAAAGCATCAAACATATGCTTTGGAGTCTTCAATGATGAGACATGAGGGATCAAGTGATCCTTGATAGAATTTGCAATGATCCTCTTTCCCTTAACTAGATTCTTCTTATACTTTTCCTTAGCCTCATTTCCCTCTAGCTCTGCAACTTCTTATTCAATGAAGCCTTCTATATCATTTTCCTCTAGGATGAACATCATTCTATATTTCCATGCTCAAAATTTATCAACACGCTCAATCTTCTCATCAAGCTTAGTGCTAGAAGCCATTCTGCCCCAGGATCTAGAAATATGACAAAAATTGAGACTTTGCAGAAATGAGTTTTGGACTTACCAGTTAGTGCACGACCTCCTTTCTTCAAGGATCTGCTCCAAATTCACCTTTAAATTCCCAAATGTCTTGACCTAGGGTTTTATGAGGAAACCCTAATTTTCCAACTTTTGAATTTTGGAGATCTAATCTAGGGGGGAAATGTGCCCTCCTAGATGAAATTCTTGGTGGCTTTGTGAGTGCTCAACGAGCTTGAAAATAGGGGAAAATTGATGATATTCCTTTCGGTGGTTACACTATCTTGAAGGAAACCAGCTCTGATTCCATGTTAAAATTTTGGTATGCTCATTTTACCATAGACAATTTTACACCATTGTCACCCAACCATAAGAACTTTCACATACCACCTCGAAGCACAATAACCTTTTCTTATATAGATTCCATACATGAAGCAAGTCCTCTTAGATAAACCATAACCATAAATACCAGCATAGCTGCAACAATAACACAAGACCAATAGAGCATACCTTTACCAAGAGAAGTGCATAAGAGAGAGATACCAGAAAGAGTGATCAAGGAGAGACTTCACCATTGCAATTGTTGTGTCACCTTCCTTAGACTTGCACCCTTTCTTCCCTTTGTTGAATTGTTGCAACTACTACACCTTCTATAATTTTTCTCTTCACTACATAGTGAGTGAGTGTGTGTCAAATGAATTAGTGCCTTCCTTTATTTATATTAGTCTTTCCAAGTGACTTTTCATGTGGGGTCGACCTTTCTTTTTGGAGCCTTCTAATTCTTTATTATTATTCTCCTTGGGGTGAATTATCTTCTAGGGTATTTCCACATCTGTTTAATGGTTCTCTTTCTTCCATGATCTTCTTCTCTAAACACAAAGGTTTTCCTGGAGGTTAATGCCTCTCGTAGCTACCAAAACATCAACACGTCCATCATAGACCATAGGTTCTACCAAAAGGTACTAAGGAACCTATTTTCCCTATCTGAAATAATGGTCCATGGTAGCCCAAAATGAACCCAAACATGCTCAAAGAA
>CBVK0101626506.1:0-12505 GCA_900067695.1 Picea abies
CCTTTCCCCCAGGAACTTAGGACAACATGGTTATATCAAACCTTAGCTTCTTAGGAAATAATGATATAATATTATTCCTTTAGAGGTAAGCCATCTAGCTTAGCCCCTATTCCTAGACACTTAGCTTCTTCCCCACCTAGTGGAGCTTAGTCCCCCATAACTCTTTCTTTGTGGAGGATCTACACGCAACAATGTAATTTTATTAATGATATGTGTGTATTTACATTTACAAAACCAGGCTCATTGGCCTTAGCATCTGGCTCACCGGCCTAATAAACACATAAGTCTCTCAGCTTATAACCACTCGGCTCACCGTCCTATAAGCATAATTACAATTCAGCAGGGGCTCGGCCTTAGGGTGTTACATGAGCAGTCCATGGCAGAGACAATGGTGTATGTGCACATCGACCTCTATCTTATTTACAAGTAGAGGGAGTGGTTGAAGGGAAAGACAAAGATTTGGGAGACATTTTTTGATAATATGGGTATGGACAACAATGTTGAGCTGGAATTATCCAATTTGGATCTTAATGAGCTAATGCTAGAGCCAGTCAATTTTGATGATGGTGATCCTCTTGACGAAGAGGAGAGAGCAATGATAGTGATGTTGATTTTGATGATTATGTTATGTAGAACTATTGACAGCCATAACTCATGAGCTATGGGATTCTTCCATCTACAGTTCTAGTATCTACCTTATTTTGTATTTTCCATCGACATTCCCATCTATTGTACCAATGACCTAGTATCTATGCAATACAAATTTATTGTGTATTTGTCATTTGATCATCATTTATGTAGTACTAATAAATAGTAACTCATTGTATGATTGAATTTATGCATAATATAACCATTTAGGCCAATCACAAGCAAAATTCTCAAAAAACATGCAATAAGGGATCCACGGGCATGTTTTCAAAGAAGATTTTATGACAATTTCCAAAATTCTTGTAGTGGTCATTTTCAATATTATTCATTGATTCGCACAGTTGCACCTAGTAAGGACAAAATACGACATATGGGTTTTGTTAAGAATAGTGTTGTTATGATTTAAAGTTAATCAACCTGCCTCAACTCTCAACAACAAGGGCATGGGTCTCTAGTGAAAGTTTTGGTTAACACTCATTGTACAAACAATTCCATCATGATTTGTTTGGTTGTATGTTTCAATAGTGGGATCCACATCACCCATTGATCATCCATCAACTAGATCACCCTTCTACCTTTGTCAGCACTCCAACAAGATGAAACCACCAATTATCTTAATCTAAGTAAAAACATAAATGTGATGGTTGTGAGATCCACATGTTTAGGGATCGATTTCATATGTATGTAATGCTTTTGTTTTAAAATATGTATAATGGTATGAATAAATAGAGGAGATATCAAATCTGTGGAGGGAGGTTTACACTGGCGAATAGACTGGGGAGGAATATCATTGTATAGAAGAGTATACTCTGTAATTTATGAATATGCCGAAATAAAGAGACATTTGCTAAAGTTCTAAAAAAAGTAATGTAGTTTTCTTCAACAACACTATCCAATTGGAAGGGCCCCTTAATCTGGGTATGCATTGCTTCATTTTCTTAGAGTAGTTTGCAACATTTTTATTGTGTGTTGTGTGTTACTTACTTTTAGTAGGATAGTGTCTTTATTGCGGGGTGTTTCATTTATGTTCCCTTGATTTAATATTGTCTTTCCTTCATAGACTTGTTGTGTGTCTTAAATGCAAGTGTGGTGTCAAAATAGAGTTATAGGAGTATCTGAAACTACCCATAATTAAACGAATTTTAATACACTTGATTATTACAAGAACGTTCTAATTCTGAACAAAATGAAAGACTGTAATAAGTGGTTTGGATTATTTCCATCTTAATCTTGAGTAGATGGATGAATTCTTGTTTCACTTTGATTATTGATTTAGATTGCTAAATTTAATGTTCTTTTAAGATCAATTATTGATTTAGATTTCTAGATTTTAGTTTAATTTTAATTGTTGAATCTTTTGGCTTGGATCCCACTTGTGCTAACCCTTTAGTTCATGATACATAACCTTTAAGTTGGCATAAGTAAGCTAGTATACATAGCTGAAATTCTAGTTCTAGATCTTGATTTGAACTCGCTACATTTGAAGATCTGATCTATTTTTGCAATGAACTCTAATGTTCTTAATTCACACATCATTAGTTGAGTTTATCACATTAAAATTTAATGCTAAAAAAAACATAAAATAGGGCTTTTAAAGTTTTCTTTTTATTTCACTTGTTGATAAAGGCTACAATGATTGGGCATATTTTATCAATGTTTAGGCACTTTAAAGATCACATAACTAAACCCAAATGAATCGATGTCATAATAGATGCAACGATTTGTTTTAGCAAGAAAATTTCATGGATTCAATTACAAGTGTGAATACTTCACTCGTTTGAATAGTCAATCTTTAGCATAATACATCATTTTTTTTAAACGTTTTGGAACACAAGTAAACCTAAGCATGTTCTCTAACAAAACAATGCATTGCAATATGGAATGATTTGATCTTTGGAATAAACGAATTAGTGTTTACAACTCTATTGTTAAGGGTTTTGTGGCAACTCTGTCATCCTGATGCAGGAAACTAAATGATATGGTTTGGATCTAAGACTTATAAGAACTTTGGATGCTTGTACAAATTTCTAAAATTAGTGTATTCTCAATGGTCCATGGAACTATATTAATTCACTGCCTTAATTTCACATGCTCTGGAATATGTCTTTGTATTTACAATTTGTCCAAAATGTGGACTTACTACTAATTTGTTGTAACTTCCTTGTAAAACCGGTAAGTTGAGTTGATCTCATGGACTTCTAAATGCTTTTTTTGAAAGGAATAATATGAAACCTAAGTGATGAGCATAATCCAATTATGTGTGTACATGATGATAAACTTGAATATACATGGTCCCCGAGGTGTAGGACAGTCGATGACGGAGTGTGTTGTTAAGCCACTCCGTGTTGAAAAGTCACCGGTTCGAAACCCACGGGGACAAAAAATCCAACCATGTTAAGGGTTGGTGTACTTACTACTAATTTGTTGTAACTTCCTTGTAAAACCGGTAAGTTGAGTTGATCTCATGGACTTCTAAATGTTTTTTTTTGAATGGAATGATATGAAACCTAAGTGATGAGCATAATCCAATTATGTGTGTACATGCTAATAAACTTGAATATACATGACAACAAAATCTAAGCCATTTAAATAAATTGCACTTGGAATTGCATGGTTAAACGAGCTCTCTTTCAAAGGTTAACAATTGATGATGATGTTTATCTCGCTATTCTAAATTCTAATATATTATAACAATGATGTCTTGCACGCATTTCCAATTTCAAACATGCTCCAAATCAACTATATTTTATAAAGGAAGTTTTATGGCATTTTCATATGGTTCTTGTGTTCTTTGGTGATGTAAATGATGGGCAGCATCTTACCATTTTGAGGTCTAATATACATGACAACAATGAGCTAATAATACTCTCTTAGGCCATCCATAATCAACATTTGACTCTTGTGAATGGTATGTTTGATCTAATCTCTTACATTCACATTGTCATACTCCAAGACATGTAACTTAAACATTATAAATTCCTTTCTATGGGAATAATCATTTAATTGTTATTAGGAAATTGAATGCTAAGCAAGCTAAGTTCACTTTGTGCAACATTATTTTTTAGCATAATATAACAAGCACATGTGTCTCATTTTCATATCATTTGAAGTTTGTTAAATCTAACAACAACTTGCACATCTATGTGTCTCATTTTCATATCATTTGAAGTTTGTTAAATCTAACAACAACTTGCACATCTCAACTTGTTTTTATCAATAAGAGGAAGTAAAGGTTGTTAGTTGTCTAGTCGATCTAGGCTCTCATGTTTATATTAGAAATTTTCCTCCTAGGGTAAAGTTTGAGAGCTAAAAGTGTCTTCACGACAGATGCGCTAGGCTTTGGTAATATGTAAATATGTTAACATATCACAATGTGGAGACTGAAATTATTCTTTATTATATTTGAGCTTGACTTGCAAATCATTTTGGCTATTATAATTTTTGTGTGGCATTCTACACAGACTAATCTTCCTTGCTCCATTAGTGTTTTTTTTTCCATTCCTATACAATGAACTATTATTAGTTGTAAGCTTAGTAAGAATCCCTAACTAACAAGACAATTATCTTTTTCTAACATTGAGCATATTCCATTGTTATATATAGTAGCTCTAATAAATTAATTGTATTCTCTCTTGTAGAAGGTTTTTGGTTTTGTAGTTGCTCATGTTCCTTGGATGTTCTTTTAAAATATCCATAGTATCAAAGCTTTCTCTGCAATCCCATCGTCATTTTTTTGAGAGATATTGTGACTCTAGTGTTGGTTTTAATCATATTTATTGGTTGCCTTTTTCTATCACAAAGGTTCAACCTTCATAGCCATTCTTGAAAAAATATATGGGCAGCATCTTACCATTTTGAGGTCTAATATACATGACAACAATGAGCTAATAATACTCTCTTAGGCCATCCATAATCAACATTTGACTCTTGTGAATGGTATGTTTGATCTAATCTCTTACATTCACATTGTCATACTCCAAGACATGTAACTTAAGCATTGTAAATGCCTTTCTATGGGATATAATCATTTAATTGTTATTGGGAAATTGAATGCTAAGCAAGCTAAGTTCACTTTGTGCAACATCATTTTTTAGCATATTATAACAAGCACATGTGTCTCATTTTCATATCATTTGAAGTTTGTTAAATCTAACAACAACTTGCACATCTTAACTTGTTTTTATCAATAAGAGTAAGTAAAGGTTGTTAGTTGTCTTAGTTGATCTAGTCTAAGTAACTCTCCATTGCTACAATCAATTGGGCTATATCTACCTTTAGGGATTCCCCCTTAGGCTAAGGTAATTTCTCCTTATTTTGAAGTGTCGAGCAAGGCTATTGAAGTGATAGTGGGTAGTTTACCTGTTGTACCTCTAGGCTCTCATGTTTAGATTAAAAATTTTCCTCCTAGGGTAGAGTTTGAGAGCTAAAAGTGCCTTCGCGACAGATGTGCTAGGATTTGGTAATATATAAATATGTTAACATATCACAATGTGGAGACTGAAATTATTCTTTATTGTATTTGAACTTGACTCACAAATCATTTTGGCTATTATAATTTTTGTGTGGCATTCTGCACAGACTAATCTTCCTTGCTCCATTAGTGTTTTGTTAGTGTTTTTTTTTCCATTCCTATACAATCAACTATTATTAGTTGTAAGCTTAGTAGGAATCCCTAACTACCTAGACAATTATCTTTTTCTAACGTTGAGCATCTTCCATTGTTATATATAGTAGCTCTAATAGATTAATTGCATTCTCTCTTGTAGAAGGTTTTTGGTTTTTTAGCTGCTCATGTTCCTTGGATGTTCTTCTAAAATCTCCATGGTATCAAAGCTTTCTCTACAAACCCATCGTCATTTTTTTGGGAGATATTGTGACTCTAGTGTTGTTTTTCATCCTATTTATTGGTTGTCTTTTTCTATCACAAAGGTTCAACCTTCATAGCCATTCTTGAAAAAATATTAGTTCCCAAAGAAGATTGAAATGCATTTTTCCATGGATTTCCCTTGAATGTATCTATTGTCAGGGTTTTTGCAACGTCTCCAACATCAGCATTGGCTTCATTGTTTCGAGCCAAGCGGAACTAGTATTTATATTGAAACTTTAGTGGTCCAAAAATAGCTCTGCAAAGATTGAGAGTTATCAGATTGTTTTGGTCATTGCAATTCCACGACCCACAATTATGCAATCACTGAGATTTTCTCTCTAATTAGGTCAGCGAATGAGAAGATCCATAACTCGTTGTCGGTATTGAATGGTTGAATGAATCAATTGATTGAGGAATCTACCTATTGGGCATTGTTCAACAACTTTAACATTGTTTGTTGGTGTAGAAAATATATCGATCTTTAGCAGATCATTTGATTTGTCTAGGTGGCATACCTCATCCTTCATATCTAAAATTTCCTCCAATCATCACAGAGATTCCTCATCTTCGCAAGTGATTGGGTACAACTAACTTTTTCAAGACTTCAATTTCTTTTATTTTTTTTATTTTTTTATTTTTATTTTTTTTACTTTCAGTCGTTGTAAATATTTCATTTAGAGCTCTTTGTTTTGAGTCTGGGATTCCATATTTTCAACATAATTTAGAGATTACACATTTATATCTGGTGTTATTTTTATATTCTCTATACACATTTAGATCTAGTGTTATTTTTATATTCACTATTGATAAAATGGCAGAATCAAGGATTATTGAGCTCCTAACTCTCCATAATTATCACACATGGAAACTCGAGATGCAACAACTGCTACAATCTAAAGGTATTTGGAAAATTTTAGTTGAGGTTTAACTAGAATTTACCAAGGAAATTGAAACAAACTTTATAAAGCTATGGGTCTAATTGCCTTGCATGTGTCACATAGTTTTTTGTTTCATGTTGGTGAACATAAAACTCCAAAATAAAGTTGGGACAAATTGGATTCCTTATTTGATAAAGTCAATTAATTTCGAGCCTTATAGTAGGAAGAAGAATTTCCATCGCTTGTACTTGATGAGCACGCATCCATTGCAAATTATCTTGCCAAATTCATGTTACTGTTAGCAAAGTCTAAAATGTGTGGAAAAACCAAAACAAATGATGAGTGCATTTTCTTGATTTTATCTAAGCTAAAAGGTCATTTTTAGGTCTTTTCTTCTACATTTTACTCTATTATGGATGCAATTGAATATGAGTTTAAAATTTCCTCTTTTGATCTTTTATGTGAGCATCTTACTAGGGAATAATCTAAGTTTAAGCAATTAGATGCTCTTTCAGGATCTAAGGATCAGGCTCGTGTGGCTCTTACCTCTAAAGGTAAACACAAAACTCTTTATAAATAGAAGACATATTATGCTCAAAATGGAAATTCTACCTCCAAGCCTCAATAGAAAACAAAATATTTTCCTCCATCTTCCAAGTTCAATGAGTCTTCCTCCGAGACAAAGAAACAAAAGTCAAGTGAAACTTATAGTTTTTGTGGCATACTTGGGTATGCCAAAGACAAATGTTGGTTTAACTAGAAGCTTGGAATGAAACCATGCAGGAACAAAAAATTGCAGTGCCCAAACTGTTTTCATTTGGTAAAGGGCATGATTTATTTACTCAAGCTTATATGCATCTTCAGATAGTTGGATACTTGATTCTGGTGCATCACACCATATGACTCATTCTCATGAGTTGCTTCCTTCCACATATGATTGTAGTGTTTCATAGATTTCAGTTGGAGACCCTACACAACTTGATGTTTTAGGATCAGGCACCATGCAGTTAGATGATGGGTGCATCAATGTTGTTCTCCTTGTTCCTGACATCTCTGCCAATCTACTCTCTATTTATCAAATTTGTCATTTTGGTGATGGTAAAACAATAGAGTTTTATCTTAATGATGTAGTCATTTGAGAAATACAGAATCTTGACATCGTTGTTCCTTCTAGAAGATATGATTATAGTTCCAGATTGTATAGGTTTTCTTGTTTTGAGAACTCCTCAAGTTCACCTTTCATTTCACATGTTAATTCTAAGTAGACTTTAGCATGAAATATTTGGACATATAAACTACAAGTATTTGCATTAGTTCAGAACACAAAATTTGGTGTTAGGTCTTCCTAAATTTTCTTGCACTGATGGAGTTTGTCCAAGTTATGTTATTGGAAAACAACATCAAGATTATTTTCCTAATGGTAAATACTTGTGTGCTACCCCACCTCTTGAGTTGGTACATTGTGATCTCATGTCATTTCCAACTCGTTCATTTTCTGGGGGCTAAGTATGCACTCACTTTTATTGATGAATTCTCATGTTGATCTTGGGTGTACTTTCTTAAGTACAAGAGTGAGGTATTTAATACTTTTAAAACCTTCAAGGATTTTTTTGAGAAGTAATCATCTCTTTCTATCAAGAAACTAGACATAGAAAATGGGGGGAATATGTCAACTAGACATTCAAGGATTTTTTTTAGAGAACATGGCATTCAACATCATCATTGTATTCTCTACACCTCTCAGCAAAATGGTGTTGATGAGATAAAGAATAAAATTCTAAAAGAGATGTTAAATTTCATTATTTAGTCCAAGAACATGGCACCTTATTTTTGGGCTAAAGCTTTGAATTGTGCCAATTACATTCATAATAGAATGGCTCATAGGTCAGTGTTGCATTTCAATCAAGAGGAAGCTTGGACCCATGTTAATCCCAATGTCTCTACTTTTAGGATATTTGGCAGCGCAACATGGGCCTTAATTCCAGATGAAAAGTGAAACACTATGGAGAAGAAGAGACAACCATTGATATGTATTGGTTACTATGAGGATATGAAGGCATACATGCTATTTGATCCTATCTCTAAATATGTCTTGTTTCAAAGGGATGTCCATTTTGATGAGCGTTTCAACCCCACATTGTCTCCTCCTCCTTCACAGATTGTCACGTTGACACAAATCATGCTAACAGTTTTGTTTTTGTCGAACAAGAAGATTATGAACATGTTGAAGATGAAAATATGCCATCAACACCAACAAAACATGAGCAGCATGAATGGGGACAAATGAAGATGACCTTTCGTGAGTGAAAGAAGCTTGAAAGATATAACCATGAGCCAACCAATTTAAGTTATTTTTCCTCTAAGCCTCACCATACTCAAACCAGTAGTGTCTCTTTTTTAAGTCATGCCATTTCAAATGATCCACAACAATTTTTTGATGTTGTTGGGATACCTAAATGGATGTTTCCATGACAACAGAGTATTCTTCCTTGTTGAAGAATCACACATGGGATCTAGTTCCTCCTCCTAAGAGACGAAAGCTAGTTCATTGTAAATGGGTCCACATAACCAAATATGCAGCAGATGGCTTTGTTGACAAGCATACAACACATCTTATGGTCAAGGTATTTTCACAAGTTAAAGGGATATATTATTCTGAGACCTTTTCCCCTATTGTCAACATGAATTCCATATATCTTATGCTTTCTCTTGTTGTCTCCCAAGAATAGTCAGTGCACCAAATGGATGTGAAAAGATATTTTATGCATGGTGATTTACAAGAAGAAATATACATGGAACAACCTCTTGGTTTTGTGAAAGATTCTTTTCTTGTTTTTAGAAGAAATCTACATGGAATAACCTCTTGGTTTTATGCAAGATTCTTCTCTTGTTTTCAATATTCAACATTCACTATATGGTCTCAAACAAACTCCTTGAGCTTAATGTGAGAAGATGGATAGTTTTCTGACTACTTCAAGGTTCAATCATTGTCATTTTGATCACATGGTTTACACTTGGAGGAAGGACATTGATCTCTTAATCCTATTTATGTATGTGGATGATTTAATTATCATGGGGATTTCCTCATCCATGATTCAAAGTGTTCAACGAGCATTGATGGGGCAGTTTGATATGACAAATCTAGGTATTCTACATTCTTTTTTGTCTACAAGTTCTTCAGTCTTCGGAAAGGATCTTCATTTTTCAACAGAAGTATGCACTTGATTTACTTAAATGCTTTGACATGGATGATTTTCAGCATGTGCTTACTCCATTTAAGTCAAGTGTTACCCTTTTTACTAGTTTCTTTTCACCACGCGTTAATCCTTCATTGTATCCATAACTAGTTGGGAGTCTACTATGAATCATACACATCCTAACATCTCTTTTGTAATTGGTCTTGTCCCTTAATCCTCTCACAATCCTCATGAGAGTCACTAGAAGGCAGTGAACTGCATTTTGAGGTAAATTCAGGGTACTGCAAATTTTGGGATTCAGTACACCTCTGGTGCTTCTCAGAATGTGGAATTTAGTGACTCTGTTTGGGTTGGTTCAGTTGATGATTGAAAATGCACATATAGATTTGCCTACTTCCTTGGATCCACTCTTATTGCTTGGTCTTGTAAGAAATAATCAACAATTGCATTATCCTCTGTAGAAATTGAGTATCATGTTGCAACTATTGCTAGTCAAGAAGTTCTTTGGCTTCAACAGTGAATGACATAGTTTGGGATTCAAAAAGGTATTCCTACTTCTCTTTGGTGTGATAATCAAAGTTTCATACATGTTGAGATACGCATGCACTTCATTCAACAACTCATCCAATATGGTGTTCTCAACTTGGATTCACTTTCCTATTGAAAAGAAAGTTGCATAAATCTTTATTAAACCTTTGGCATCTCCTCATTTTCTTTTGTTACAATCTATTCTTGGGGTGAGGAATTTGTCCTTGGGGGATCATTTTAAGTCCTCCTACATTCACTTTTTGTTGATGTCGTTTTCTCTCTTTTAGGGAGGAGTTCTTTCCTACAAGTTTTTTCTCCTTTTTTTTTCTCTTATGAGTGTTTGTACTTGGGTACCTTAGCAGGCCTAGTTGCTAAGACCTATTTTTTTCTTCTTTATTTACTCCCTACATTTCTCTTAAACGGGGAGGTTAGTGTCTTTTTCAAATTTTTCAATACAACCAACTATTGTTAGTTGTAAGCTTACATTAACATCCCTAACTGCCCAAACAGCAGATGGCTTTGTTGACAAGCATACAACACATCTTATGGTCAAGGTATTTTCACAAGTTAAAGGGATATATTATTCTAAAACCTTTTCCCCTATTGTCAACATGAATTCCATACATCTTATGCTTTCTCTTGTTGTCTCCCAAGGCTAGTCAGTGCACCAAATGGATGTGAAAATCTATTTTATGCATGGTGATTTACAAGAAGAAATATACATGGAACAACCTCTTGGTTTTGTGCAAGATTCTTCTCTTGTTTATAGAAGAAATCTACATGGAATAGCCTCTTGGTTTTATTCAAGATTCTTCTCTTGTTTGCAATATTCAACATTCACTATATGGTCTCAAACAAAGTCCTGGAGCTTAGTGTGAGAAGATGGCTAGTTTTCTGATTACTTCAAGGTTCAATCATTGTCATTTTGATTACATGGTTTACACTTGGAGGAAGGACATCGATCTCTTTATCCTATTTATGTATGTGGATGATTTAATTATCACGGGGATTTCCTCATCCATGATTCAAAGTGTTCAACGAGCATTGATGGGGTAGTTTGATATGACAGATCTAGGTATTCTACATTATTTTTTGTCTACAAGTTCTTCAGTCTTCGAAAAGGATCTTCATTTTTCAACAGAAGTATGCACTTGATTTACTTAAATGCTTTGACATGGTTGATTGTCAGCATGTTCTTACTCCATTTCAATCAAGTGTTACCCTTTTTACCAGTTTCTTTTCACCATGCGTTAATCCTTCACTGTATCCATAACTAGTTGGGAGGCTACTGTGAATCATACACATCCTAACATCTCTTTTGTAATTGGTCTTGTCTCTTAATCCTCTCACAATCCTCATGAGAGTCACTAGAAGGCAGTGAACTGTATTTTGAGGTACATTCAGGGTACTGCCAATTTTGGGATTCAGTACACCTCTAATGCTTCTCAACGTGTGGAATTTAGTGACTCTGTTTGGGTTGGTTCAGTTGATGATTGAAAATCCACGTCTAGATTTGCCTATTTCCTTGGATCCACTCTTATTGCCTGGTCTTGTAAGAAATAATCAACAATTGCATTATCCTCTGTAGAAATTGAGTATCATGTTGCAACTATTGCTAGTCAAGAAGTTCTTTGGCTTTGACAGTGAATGGCATAGTTTGGTATTCAACAAGGTCTTCGTACTGCTCTTTGGTGTGATAATCAAAGTTCCATACACATTGAGATACGCATGCACTTCATTCAACAACTCATCCAATATGGTGTTCTCAACTTGGATTCACTTTCCTATTGAAAAGAAAGTTGCATAAATCTTCATTAAACCTTTGGTATCTCCTCATTTTCTTTAGTTACAATCGATTCTTGGTGTGAAGGAAATTGTCCTTGGGGGATCATTTTGAGTCCTCCTACATTCATTTTTTGTTGATGTCGTTTTCTCTCTTTTGGGGAGGAGTTCTTTCCTACAAGTTTTTTCTCCTTTTTTTCGCTTATGAGAGTTTGTACTTGGGTACCTTTGCAGGCCTAGTTACTAAGACCTATTTTTTTCTTCTTTATTTACTCCCTACATTTCTCTTAAACAGGGAGGTTAGTGTCTTTTTCAAATTTTTCAATACAACCAACTATTGTTAGTTGTAAGCTTACATTAACATCCCTAACTGCCCAAACAATTATCTTTTTCTACTACTCAACCTCTTCCATTATTATATACAACATATCTAATAGATCAATTGCATTCTCTCTTGTATAAGATTTTTGGTTTTGTAGTTTCTCATGTTCCTTAGATGTTCTTTTAAAAATATTCGATAATCATCAGATAACTTAGCCTAAATAGTCCATTGGGTGTAGCTTGGGTGGTTGGGAGGAATGGTTGTTATCCTCCCCACCCAGGTT
>CBVK0101626507.1:0-13858 GCA_900067695.1 Picea abies
CCTCCCCACCCAGGTTCAATTCCTTGTAAGTGACATGTGATTCCCTTAAATGGGTCTATAAGATACTCTTGTTGTTGAGTCCCCAATATTACGAAAATGCTTGGCCTTCCCACGTTCTCTCGTGGATTTCATGGGAGGTTTACGTGGATGTAGTGAGTACCGGTCTTCGGTGTCATGAACCACATGTAAAAAAAAAATAGCATAAATAGTTTGTCTTCTTATTGTTACTTAACAAGAAATGGTACACCACTTATCTTACACTAAATGATGTTGATCAGTCATTAAAAACCACAATTTTTTGTAGAAATTTCTAAAAATAAACTATGTAAATAGTTTTGAAACGTCCAATGTTTTGAGTGGACACTCCACCCATCATTAGGGACAATAAAATATTAGTAATTAGAAAAAAGTATGCTAAGTATATATAAAGGGTTAGAATAAATAGTCTTTGGAAAAGGACCGTTGTGAATAAAAATGAAAAAAAAAATTACTTAAATTAACTCAATACCGAGGGGCTGCTATAAATAAACAAATTATGACTAAGAGATGGTGTGAATGTAATGAACCTATATACTATTGTTATGATTTTTTTCCAATGTTGTAGCAATTATATGAGTTTTCCATGTGTTGACTTTCATCAAACACTTAGGTTGTAGGTGTTTCTCGTTGCCAAAACCTCCAAAATCTTTGTTGTGATATTTGTTTGATCTTCTAAAGTGTTATTAGTGGGTTCAGTTGGTTTTAATACATCAATTTAATGGCTTGAGCATAGGAAAGAGATATACAACAAGTACAAAAAGAAATCCACAATACTCAAAGTTGATATAATCAAGAAACACAATAGAAATACTTCATTTCATTTCCAACATACAAGGAAATTTATTACACAAAGATAACTCACAAATGTGCTTGATATACTTCAGGGAATAATATTTGTTTTGTGGAAGAGTATCGTTGTCCATTATTAGCTTGAATGGTGTTGTTGTTGCTGCTAGTGAAGTCGACCCACAGAGAGGAATCACCCCATTCTGCCTAGAACTCAATTTTTTAGGGCAATATGAGTCGTCCCCAACAAGGGAATGGTATCCCTCTTCAAGAATAGTGCCCAATTTATGAATAGACTCAGACCTTGGTAAATATTTTCTTATGTGAATGAGAACTCGACCCTCTAGTTCAGATATGCACTCATCTTGAAAGAGATGGCTAGGTAAGGGGAACCCACATTTTTCCTTGGAGAAATCGACCTCCAAACTTGGAACTTGTCCCACTGAAAGAAGAATTTGTCCCACATAAAGGGAACATTCCCAACATTAAAATAAACTTGCCTCCTTAACAAATAGGCCCTTACAGACCCAAACTCGACTTCTACAATGAAAGACAATTGCGACAAGAGAGGAAAATCTGCAATCTCACAAGGAAACTCTACTACGATGAGGAACACTCTACCACAGTGAAGCACAAGGAAGAAATTTGGATGATCTTTTCTCCAAATGATTAGCCAGAGTGGATGTCACACCACCAAAACCAATCTTTGAAAATCTCCCTTAGTGTTTCCGTCCCAAGAGTTCACAAAGCCATAAAGATCCCTCTCAAATGAAAAGACAAGAATGAGAGAGGGTGCCCCCCTTTTTCCCTTTTTATCCTTCCGTTGACTCTTTTGCGACCCTTTTCACCTTTTAATAAATTTAAGTGACTTTTAATATTCTCAATAGTCACTTAGGGGCCTTTTGCCAATTTACTCAATGTCACCTTTAAATTTAATTAATTCCTGCTCCCATGACATTAAGTAACTAATTAATTCCCTTTTTGCCCCTTGACTACATGAATTATTTAGGCTATTTTGTCAATTCCTAGAGGACTCATTTGGAAAGGGACATTACATTGAATAATTAACGGGGAAGAGGAAAGGAATAAATAGATGAGAATTAAGAAAAAATTAATAAAAAATGTGCAAAAATAAATGAGATTAAAAACTAATTTGAAAGTGAGGATAATGATAATCAAATAATAACCCAATACTTGCAAGTGAATTAGCTTTGAAATGATTAAAAGAAAAAAGTGAATGAGAATAAGGAGAGAAAGGCCTTGACAAGAATCAAGGGTTAAATGAGAAATACCAAATTCAGAGGTGATGCAAGAGCATCACCAGCAAAGCACGAGCGGAGGACAGCTAGGCGCACTAGTGCGCATTTTGAAGAATTTTAATTTTGAAGGTGTATCACGCAAATCTTTTGAAAAGGGATTGTAATTAAAGAACATCTTTAATGTTGTGGCGCTGGATAATTTCATAAGGACATCGGAGAATGTATTTTCTTTAAATGAAGCTGAGTGCAGTACAAATTTGATGTGTTCGGTCTTATCTGTCTATCACAAATATTTATTGTAATAAATTCTAAGTAGTTGATAGTTTTTACATCGATAGGATAGCTCTAGTGTAGTTGGAGGGAAGAGCTCGAAGAGCCCCTCTTGTATAAAGTTTTGTATTTTTTCCCAGTAGAGGTTGTTGATGGGTTGTTGATAGTTGTTGTAGAAGTTGTTGAAGCGGTATATGAATACATGTATATCTCAGTTGAATGAATATAACAGAGGAGCATTGTCTCAAATGTCTAGTGTTGTCATGTCTATCTAAATGAATAAATGGTAGACTCTCTGTTTATTTGCAATTTCTTATTATTTCCTATTCTTGTGTTTATGTATGCATTTACATGGTTGAATGTATGAATTTATGAAGATTTAAATAAGCTTCAATTGTTTCTCTTCGACGAGCAAGTGCAAGTGTGCATAGTGTCCGCAAGGAGTGCGTTGACAGAGTCTATTTCGACTCATAAGGCATAGTGTCCGCAAGGAGTGCGTTGACAGAGTCTATTTCGACTCATAAGCTCATAAGAGATAGCGTGAACCTTATGTGTGCAAGGAGTGCATAGTGTCTGCAAGGTGTGCGTGACAGATTCCATTTTGAATCAGAAAGGTCTGGAGAGATAGCTCTAAGGAAGTTCATCTTCAAGGAGTGTACGACCAAGTCTTTTGACTTAAGATCTCAGGAGTAGCGAGAACCATCCACAAAGAGGCTGGATTGCAAAGGAAGACCTGTTGTTGCACAGGTTGAAATTCAACTAAGTGTCGAACAGGGTATTCAAATGAAGGAAATTTTCGAGGAAGAAAAGCTCAGGAGGAAAAGTGTTGAGAATTCTTCAAAAGGAGGAGTCCTTTGAGGTTTTCCCAGAATCAACAAAGTGAGATCCGTCCAGGAGGGATTGGGATCGTTCCAGACCGTCAGATCTGGGAGAAGTTGCACGGAGGCTAGTCACGAGGTGTTTCGAAATTTCAGAATTTCGGAGCATTTCGAAGTGTTGAGAAGTGGGGTCATCGGAATCGCGAAATCGCGAGGCGAATCTTAACCGTTGGTTGTGAGGAGACACATGGCAGCGGATTAGAAAATCTGGGAATTAGAGGTCCGGAGCTTAACCGTTGGTTGTGAGGAGACACATGGCAGCGGATTAGAAAATCTGGGAATTAGAGGTCCGGAGAAGTAGTGTTTGGGGTAAGTGAAATTTCGCGAAACCCAAAGTACAACTGGACCATCAAATCTAGGGAGACACACGACGGAGATCCGTGAATTCAAAGAAAGGTGTTTCGGGAATAAACAAAGGTGGAGGTCACGATATCTCCGAAGTCGAAGTTACAAAAGGGTTAGCCGAGGTCACAGCCCGCGGTCACATTAAGGGGAGAGTCTAGCGCAAAACTAGTACTCACGAAACGATGTTGCCAAGCGCCAAAGAGCGGAGTTGCAATGAACTTGCAGATGACATCAAGGGGACCTGTGTGTGAATAAATTGTTCAGGGTCTGTTGAAGGTCCAAAAAACCAATTCGATTCAAAGAGTTTGAAGATCCAAGACCAGGAGGTCGCGGAATCCCCAGGAGGGAAGGGGGGGTTGTACCAAGAGGATGAGAGAAGGATTGACATTCAAGAAAAAAATATATTAAATTAAACAACAAAATTAACAAAGAATAGACATAGGTTTAGTGATCTAGGTATTGAATGAGAGGTTGCCATGACTGGTTGAGCTTATAGCCATCTTCTCGGTTAAAGTTATTGAGTTGTTTTTCAACTCAAGCACTTTGTGAATGATACGAGAGGAGTAATAGGGCGTTGAGGTTGGAATTTTGGTTTGGTCAAAACAAATTAAGTGATTAGATTTGAAAGAGTGCTCATCAATAACTAACTTGTTAATTTGGTTATGGTTTGTATTAGCTATGTGTTCTTTGAGTTGGGCTTTAAAGTATCTATGATTTGGCCTATGTATGATTTTCCACAGGAACAAGGTATTTGGTAGACTCATGGGCCAAGCATAGGGTTAGATTTGTCCTTAACAATTTTGATTAATTGCTTAAGATTTTTACACGGTTTGAAAAAGGTTTTGATGTTTTTTTTGCCAGAATTCTTGAAATATGATCAGTGGTGCCTTGGATATAGGGTAGAGAGAGGAGCAAGGGGAGGGTAAAAGGAAGGAGGATTTTTGGATTTGGAGATGCGAGTTGAGTGAAAGGATTTGTTGATTTGGGAGATAGAGTATTCATTGGATACAAGGGCCTTAGTCAAGTCAAATGATACATAGGCCAAACCGACAAAGCCCTTAAAACCCAACTCAAAGAACACATAACTGACAAAAACCACAACCAAATCAGCAAGTCAGTTATTGTTGAACACTCTTTCAAATCTAATCGCCTAATTTGTTTTGACCAAACCAAAATTTTGGCCGCATCACTCTATTACTCATTTCGTATCATTCACAAAGCGCTCAAGATTGAAAAATACCCCAATAACATCAATTGAGAATATGGCTACAAACTCAACCAGTGATGGAAACCTCTCATTCAATACCTAGATCACTAAATCTCTATCTATTCATTGTTAATTTTATTGTTTAATTTAATATATTTTTTCCTTAAATGTCAATCCTTCTCTCATCCTTGAATTTGATATTTCTGATTTAACCCTTTATTGTTATCAAGGCCTTTCTCTCATTATTCTCATTCGCTTTTTTCTTTTAATCATTTCCAAGCTAATTCACTTGCAAGTAGGTTATAATTTGATTATCATTATCCTTGCTTTCAAATTAGGATTTAATCTCATTTATTTTTGCACCTTTTTGTTTAATTTCTCCCTACTTCTTATCTCTTTATTCCTTTCCCCTTCCTTGTTAATCATTTATTGATTCACACCCCCTCTTAAGTCATAATTTGTTTATTCTAACCCTTTATATCTACTATCCAACATACTCTTTTTTAATTACTATTTCATTTCAAAATCATTTACACACTCAAATTAAAAACCATAAATGTTAAATGTTATGGGTCAATAGATAATAATCATGTTTACAAGTTAGTAATAGTTGTAAAGCAAATGTTAAATGTTACAGGCCAATAGATAATAATCATGTTTACAAGTTAGTAATAGTTGTAAGGCTTGAAATCTATTACATAATGACACCATTTTGTGAGGGCAGTAATAGCTTTTGCGTTTTCAGTTATGTTCATGACCCACTTTATTTTTTTACTTTTAATCATTGGGGGAAAAAAAATTATAGTTGCAAATTATCTTTGTCAAAAAAAAGCACATCCCAACAGCCTTTTACAAATATACAAAGTAGAACACACAATATTTTTTATTCATTGAAATTTTAATTGTTACATTAATGCTTTAATCACTAATCCATTAATGTTTCCATTAAACACTAACCGGTTAACCTCCCTAACCCCTATCTACCTGAATGCACTTCATTTTTTGGAATTTGATCAAATCTTGAAAGAAAGGCCACCAAAACATCTATTGATTTGTTGCTTCACATTTACATTTGTACACTCTATTTTTTCCAAAGGTTCGATCTAATTTCTTTTGCTACACTTTAAAAGGATACTTCGCTCACAATTAAAGATACAAATATACCACTAACATCCAATATCAAGGAATAACAAACAATAACTAATATCTCATAACAGTACCGAACCAATTAATCAAATAGATTCTCTTCAACTCCATCCATTTCACCCAAACCTATTACATCTGCCAACTTTGCTCTTTGAAATCACCAAAATGTCATTCGGTTCTCCATCTAACTCTACTTTTAAGACAAAATGGATGTCGTCTGCTCCGACTGGAAAAAGGCAAGACTGGAAAAAGATCCGACCTGGGATGAAGTATCAAAGAAAAGTCCTCAAAATTCCTACATACACCTTATAGTTGCAGAAGGATCCAGTGCAAAAAGTTAGTATAAGGAAACAACCAGATTTTGCATTGCTTCTTTTGTTTTTCTTAACCAGATTTTGCATTGCTTCTTTTGTTTTTCTTAAAAGATAGGAATCGTGAATCGTCTTATAAGCAGCTGAGCAAGTATGATTTTGCGTTTCTTCTTATGCTTATTTCTTGAGAGGAAGGCATGAATAGTGAAATTGACTGAGAAGCACTTAGACTAGCTAGAAACCAAGTACGTGTGTAACCAGGGGATTTTATGTTCATATTTAAACTTTATAAAATTCCAATTCCATCTTCAAGGGATGGAAAACAATGTGAAAGAAATGAAATGTCAATCTCTTGTATCATGGAGATATATACATGAAGTTCTCACAAAGATTCTTACCATCCACACATGCATTATAGAAGCCTTACCTACCCCTGTGACCAAGTCCATCTACACTTGCAGATAATGCATATAAAAACACAAATCAATACATTAAAGTAGCTGTAATACAAAACATACTTTGAGAAGCTCAAAAATATAGTATCAAATATTATATATTTTTTTGTTTGTTAGTATGTCGGTTACATGTGGAGCTAGTTTGAGGTTTCTCCTCTCCATGATGATATTTAAGTCGTCAAAATCACCCAGGGATCGCAACCAATCTGGACCACACCAACCTGCAACATGACTGGATTTTTTTGGATGTAACTACTGCGAGTTTTGAACCTTTTTTTTAGATATAACTACTGTAAGTTTCGAACCTTAGCTGCCTTATATAACAAAACCCTCAAAATCCAATCATTTGGATGTGACTACTGCGAGTTTCAAACCTTAGCCGCCTTATATAACAAAACCCTCAAAATCCAATCACACTAACTGGATTTGACCAAATATCATGGTCTACCAACGTTGGATAAAGGATTTTAAAATCTGTGTTGATTGGAAAATCAAGTTAGAAGTTTTAGATAGCCTGCTGCTCCCGAACGATATCAAGCAGTTCAACGCTAATGGACTTACAAAAAGGTTCTTCCATATTATGATCACTTGCAGCAACAACAGATAATATAATGTTGACCCGCTGATCTGCAGCAACAACAGAAAATATCATTAATATTGACTAGCAAATACTTTTCTTTCTAATAAATATAGCATTGCAACACTGTTTCTTAAGAGAAAATAAATGGTGCAAGCACATCTAAATGTTAAAAAAGAAATTGCAAATAAATAAATAAACCAATATGCCTATCTGGTGTCTACTAGATAGCACCACACATTTCATTTTGAACCAATTGTAAACAATATAGCAGCATGGATGTCAAACAAATCTTGCCCTTATAGCATGTATCCATATTCATGTTACTGAAATTGAATTTGGCTATAGTATAAAACATATGAACCAAAAAATCAGAGAATAAAAAAAGATGAAACAACAATTTACCTGGAGCTGTGTGACTAAAGGAACCTGCATTTAGGAGGCACGGGAATGATGCAAGAACTTGAAATCTGGAACATGGGCTTCAAAGTTGGAATCCACATGAAGAATATTATTGGATTTTAAGGATAAGTATTGGATTTTAAGGATAAGTAACCAACAATCACGGTAAAGATAGTAAAAACCCTTGGTAGCCTCCACTGCAATTTTGTATCTAGTACCTTAATCCAGATGACAGCCATTATTTCCGTTAGGCATGTATACATAAAGCAGAAGTTTAGTGGCACGTCTGGAGTAAAACCCCAACAATTTAACTATGTGCGGATGGCGGATTTTGCCGAGAGTCTTGATCTATGCAGAGAAACCATGATCGTTTGAAGAGCCAATCCCCATAAGTCCTCACAATCCCCATAAGTCCTCACTGCAACTTATTCGCCATTGGGCATGATGCCCCTATACACAACCCCCGTTCCTCCTTTGCCGATGAAGTTCTCTTCTTATATGCATCTAGGACGTCGTGGCTTCCAAAGTTCAGTTTACGAAAGACAATAAAAATGACCCACTAACCAGAAGAATGTAAACACTTAATGTCCAAAATCAGCCAAGAAATATGACTAAGATATACATCCAATCTGTAGGACAAGCTGGAGTGGCATGTGCTTGGGGTGAGAATCCTGATGATGATGATGATGCCAATACTGAAGCAGATGACCCGTTTGTATACAATTTCCAGGACCGACCCGATTGCTCCTCGATGGAAGAAGAGAGTAGAGATGAGAAGCCAGTGACTCCTTGTCCTTGGAGTCCCCGGGGGGTTGTATAGCTGAACAATTGTAAGAGGAAAATTTCGATGTACAATACCTTGTTTGGAAATGACAAAGGGCAGACGCTGCTCCAAAGCCCCAATTGCTTCACATCAAGCTTGGGCTTTTCTTCCGCTCGCTTAGCGCTGGGACTTTTCTTCTGTTTGTTGATGTTATCCATCAAATTAGATGACCGACCTTCCAGAAACTGAACTTTGGAAGCGACGACATTCTAGAATGCATAAAAGAAGAGAACTTCAAAGTTCTTCGGCAAAGGAGGAGCGGGGGTTGTGTATAGAGGCTTCATTTCCAACGGAGACCCAATGGAGAACAAGTTGCAGTGAGGATTTATGGGGATTGGCTCTTCAAATGATAATGGTTTCTAGGCAGAGATCAATACTCTGGGCAAAGTCCCGCATCGGGGTAGGGTTTTACCCCCAACAACAGAAGTCTATCTTTTGGTCTATGTTTATCGAGAAATCGTAAAGACTATGGACAAAAACTCCCATCGGCACATTGGTTACCTTGTTGGGTTTTCACTACAACCATGGAAGTCCAATCTTTTGGTCTATATTTCTAGATAAATCGTATTCTGCCATCCACACATAGTTACATGGTTGGGATTTTACTCCAACCATACAATTAATCTTTTGTTCTATGTTTATAGATAAATCGTCACATTGAAGCATTTTAATTTTTAATAAGTAATATGTATATAAATAAATTGTTCTCCATAAAACAATTTATATTTTTAATAAGCAATATGTATATAAATAAATTGTTATCCATAAAATATAAATAAATTTATATTTTTAAGAGATTTTATTAATTCTTTTACTTAATTTAAATTTAATTGATGTAAAAAATCATTTATATATATTTATATATTTGTAGTAAGATATTCAATTGATTTATGTTTGGTTAAGAGTTCATTTTTCTCGAATATAAGGAAACATGTTAACGGTCCAAGACATAGAGGTATCTGGCAAGAGTGGAAGCATGCTCCTTTACAAAGCACCAACAAGTTATTCCAAGTGACGTGGTTTTCCTTGAATAACAATGACGACTCAACCTGCAGTCACAGCTAGTAATGATTGTCCCCACTACTCGTTGACATACTGAGTTATGATAGATTATCCTACTGTGGATGAAAGATATTCAATTGATTTTTAAAAGATGGAAAAAAATTATCGTAATTGGTTTGTGAACAAAATAGTGAAAATAACTATAATTGAATGTAGGCTCACACATCTATGTTATTCAACGAAAAGAATGCCACCTAAAATAATCCACTAGTGGCTAGTAAGAGGACAAACTATCACTCTTGTGAGATATCTCTGGGTCTTGGGTCGTTAACCTATTTCCTTACATCCAATGAAGACGAGAAAATGTTGTATGCAAATTGTTCCCTTAATCCTTTGAAGGAAAAGTGTTGACTTGGTTTTATAGTTCCCCTACCTTGTCCATATACAATTGTCATGGGTTTGATGAAGTTTTCTTTGACAAATTGAGTGATGGTCCAGATATAAAAAGTTTGGTACAACAACTAGACAATGTAAAAAAAGAGCCAAATTAAAAGATGTGTGACTTGAACTCTTACAATGTAAAGAAAGAGCCAAATTAAAAAATGTGTGACTTTAACTCAAGAGTTTAGTGTTTGTATTATAGGATCCTTGGGAATAAGAGACCTCAACCCATGTTAATGCTTGATATTTATTAGGCAACCTTAGACCCATATATAGATTTATTGATCAAGGATGCAAGATCTTAATCATGTGCATTCAAAGGACATTGAAATTGAAAAGGAAATAGCAACATCTAGATTGCTATCAGTGAGTCACAAAGTAGGAATAACTTTTTTAACTCCTAGTCTAGAACTACGTGAAATGGTGAATTAATGGGAAAACTTAGTAATGAAGTGTTTAGTATGTGAAAGTAGTAGAAGAGAAGTTTGATGAGCATGGTCAAAACATAAGTTTCTCTTTAAAACTGAATCAGTGTGCTGAAAATTTCTTGCCATAATAATACATGCCAAAGAGAAAAATTTCAAAATCAAATCAACATGTTATCTTTACAATTAAAAGTTTTGATGTTAATATGAACAATGTAGCATATGATATTGAAGATAATGTATATCTTGAAAATCATTCAAGTACATTTCTATGATCTAACACTACTAAAGATTTAATGCATAATAATTACTATGATATTGAAGATGAAGATGGTGGTGTCTATAATAATTATTATGAAGAAGTTTACAAAAAAATAGATTAAGCAACTATAATTTTATGAGATAATTGTTGAAGATAATATTTCCTTGTATGGCCCTATGACTAGATCATAAGGAGAGGAACATGAAATATGGATTCTCAATGAAAACACTCTGTCTAATTTTGATTCTTACTTATAAGAAGGCATGGACTTTCAAATCTAATGGGTTGAATTCTCCATATGAATGACCCAAATTTGAGGACCATCAATACTCTTTGGAAGCAGAATTTTTGTCTTTTGAAGAATGTGATGTTTGCTAGTGATGAAATAGTGGCAACAACATTCATGATCATTGGATAGTGAGGTAACCAAGGTAGTCCTTTAAGTATCCCACCTTGTATCTTAAATCTAGAATTTGACTTTCAAAATGATAGTTTCCAAAACAAAGTAACAATGTACGATGTCATTTCCTTATGAATGGAACACGTGTTTAAGAAATTTTTGTGCTTAATTAAAGGTGTTTCATGAATGTATTTATGGACAAATTATATGAAATGCTCTTTCCTTTTAACTTGCAACCCAAAATATACAAGTCTAATCCACCAATGAGGAACATGCAGTAATTGCATAGTGTTAACAAAATATTCAATTGGTTGAACCAGCCCTAACTACACCTAGGAAGGCATGAAATGTACTAGTTAGGGAGGGTAGGTGTTAGCTATAATAGGTTTGAGTTTGGTTTTCTTATAAGTTGGCTCAAATTCTCAATTCGTGTCATTAAACTTATGTAACTTTCAAGCAACAATGGTGTTTTCACAACAACTTTTTTAGTGTGGCTATTTTTTTTTCTTCTTGTGCTCATTTCAACACTAACAAAAAATTATATATCTTTTCATCTTTGGAAAAAAGCTACATCCATGCCAATTTTCCCCATATTTAACCACAAACTCTTGGTTTAAAAAAAATAAACATTGTCCTTTTTTGCTTAGCAACTAAAGGCCAGCTCTTGAGCATTACTTTTACTCTATTAGTTGAAAGTTTATCCTATAAATAGCTAGGATAGGTTTTAGTCTAGTTTTTTATTTTGTTTCACAACCATCTTAGGAAGTTTCATTTGTAGTTTGTTTATGACTTGTTTTGGTGTTGATTTTTTAATTTTTTTGTATAGGTTTGTTTGTTGCAACACCCTAATCATGTTCTTGTTGTAACCATGCTTTGAAAAGAGTTGAAATATGTTATATTTTCAATGCAAAAAGGGTAACTTAAGGTTGTACCTTAGACTTAATTCACAAATTCATTGTTCTTAACTCATTGGCTTATGTACCTTTTCACAATTATTTTAACCAGGGATTGGTATGAAACTTCAAAATATGTGCTTCTAATTTCAAGATTTTCGAGAACAAAATACTCTCTCTCTCTCTCTCTCTCTCTCTCTCTCTATATATATATATATATATATATATATATAATTGCACCCAAGATTCGAATTCAATATCTACCATTAAAGTGTCGAGGACAAACATGACCATAAAACATTGTTTTCTTCTATACTAATATCATTTTCAAGGCTAGTTTACTCACTAATATGACCTTCAAAGTAGTCCCTATATATATAGACAACATCTAAAGCACCATCGTAGACTCCATATCTAAATGATGACGGTCGCTCAAGCAACCCCGCAAGGGCTATGGACACTTCACTGGAAATTGGGCATGCTTGAGGAGCACATTGCAACTCCATCGAGGCTATGGATGCTCGATTAATGGTGGAGAAACACACAAGACTATATCTATCATTTCATAGCAAGCTCACATATTATTCCCTTACTTTTACACCAATATTTCTTTTACAATCTCCTTGCATATAAATATGGCAAGAGCCCAAGGGGCTAGTTCAATCAGTTGATGCCAATGTTGTTGGGCATTTGGTTAGTTCCATGTCAATACATGCCTAGTTTAAATCCCCTAGGTGAGGCACACTAGCTTATGCTGACGAATTTATGAGCGATGTCATCCATGAATGTGAGGAAGCATCCCTTGGGTTTTCCTGTGAGATTTTCCTTGGAAAATCCGTGTGTGCATTTGTGTGTGTGTGTGTGTGTGAGTGTGAGGAAATACCCCTAATGGTTGATTTGTGTTCCCTATTAAAGTGCTAAGGGTAACACAAACAACTCCATTGAGGCTACAAATGTCTGACCAATAATGATGCATGACTAAAAGGTTATCAAATACTTGATTCATTTATTATGCCCCCTATTCTAAAGAAATTGGAATCTAAGTTACAAAATATCATAATCTTGTCTTGGTTCTGACACAAGATTGTAGAAAGAATATTGTAATAAAGATAGATGATTTTCACCAAGAACAAGTAAAATGCATCAATGATGTCTCTTAGGCTATATGATCTTCAAATGTCATGCAAACTGAAATATTCAATGCCACATATTTTCACTAATACTTCAATTATGAACCAACAATTCCAAGTCCAGAAAATCGCTTAGGAGATTAACCAATGATGTTGCCCATTGTTGTACCAAATTACATTTTGGGACCACTTTTCAATTTTAAGGCCATGATACTTCCCATTGACAGGTAATCTTTGTCCTCTTAACCATGGGTATTTTGTGTAAAGACGAATATAATGTCTCATGTTGATAGTGTTTTGGTTTGATGACATTATCCATGCAAGGCCCAAGTTTATGTTTGGGCAAATTTGCTTTTAACACTTGGTTTATGTTATGGTTAAATTGCTAATGTCATTTCATAAACACCAAATGGAACCATTTGAAATAGTATGACTCTATACTCCGTCATACACAAATCATGTGCATCACCTAGGTATATAAGACCAACTTGTAGTGATTATGAAGCTTATGTAATGCTAGTAATGGGTGAACATTGTGATTCTAATAATTCCTATCAAGATATCCTCTAATCTAAACCATGTATAGCATGAGGTCTTGGTCATGATTTGGATATATGATATAACTCTAAGGATGATATTGTGATGAAGGTTATCAAGTCTAGACATGTTTAATGGTGAGATTTTATAAAACGAATGGTATCTTGACATAATTGTAAATTGTGTAGAGGTTTTCTACCAAGTGACTTGAACGTTGTGTGTATAGTGTCCAAAGTCACCCCCCACCCCCCACCCCCCCCCACACACACA
>CBVK0101626544.1:0-18268 GCA_900067695.1 Picea abies
TCTTCTAGGATTGACCAGAGTTGACATCAATGAAAACCAACTATCCAACACAATGTACATTAAAAATAATAAAATAAAGTGCATTTTCGGTTACAAACGGAAAATGACAAAGTCATTGGGGCTAGGTTTCCACAAGAGAGGGGGTCCAAAGGGAAAGTATACATACCTATTAGTCCCAAGCCACCTTTTTCAATTAGATTTGAATATCCCAAAATACCAATCATTGAATGCATGTGAGGGGTTGGTGGGAAAAACCACCTCACATAGTTATTGATAGCATGGGCATGAGTACAATCAACTTTGGGAGACGTGAGAATCAACATGCACAGGAGAAAGGAATTTTGAATGGGGAGAGAAGGTAGTTTTTAAAGTTGGGTAGAAGAGAGGAAAAGTGTGAGGAGTGTTTAGAGATAGAAAGAAACCATAGTGGGTACTGAGGACATCTCTTGGAACTGGCAAATGCAATAAGAAGTAGGTTGTTAAGCATGTATGTGAGAATTCTATGGAAGACAAATTTACCCAAGTGATAAAGTGAGTTGTTGTTGTGAGAATTCATGTTACAAATGGAACTCCTGGATTCCCCAACATAGATATTTCCTATTCAACCTATGCTAGAACCCTAGAGGGAAGTGGGATAGCCTAAGGAACTTTGTGGCAGAAAATATGATCCCATTCCTTTGGTTGTGTGGGTTGAGAGGAAGTAGAGATGGATTGGAATTTTTATAGGAATTAGCTTGTTGTGGGTTTTATTGGGATATAAGTGGACAATATACAGCCATAGGAGACATCGTTTCTTGTGGATTCGTAGCCTCAGCTCGAGGGTGACATGTTGTTGAGATATCTGGAGAGACAAGTCTATGGTTGGGTGGAATGTCTTTCCTCTACAGTTGGTGGCATATTTTCAAAGATAAGTGTTTTTATTCACCATGTCACATTCCCATTAAATGTTGAGTTTAGTCATTGTGCATTTTATTTTGGGTTTTTGAGTATTCATTTGCTATTGTATGTACATAAAATGATGTGCATTCACGTTTTTAAATTTCCTATTAGATGCATGTATCTTTTACCATGCTGCACAAATTCAATTTAATGGGTATTAGATTATTTTGTTTGATTAGTAGGAGGGACTCTACACAAAATGAGTGCTACATTAATGTAAAACACATGAAAATGAAAAACCCTACAACTCATTTAATTCTAGCTCGCTCATGGTGACTTCTTGTCTAGGTAGTGTCAATTTTGCTCAAACTACAAGTTCAATTTTAGAGTCTTAAGTGTCCATGTAATTATTCCTTTCCCATAAGGAGATTCTCACTATTCAAGCTCCAAATTTGTCTACAATTAAATCCATCCTCATTTTCAAGAGCCTTTAAAGTGATAGAGTTATGAGTTGGTGGTGCTTATTTTGGATTGAATTTCCTATTTGCACCAATCCCACTTCTTCATTGCAATATTCTTATGCTACCAAACTATCATCTCACATTTTCATCATATAGATGTTATGTTGCAAAAATGAGATTGAAGGAGGAGTTCCAAAGGACATTGCTAGATTGAAGAGAGCCCCAAAGTGAGGAAGGATTACTAAGGAGGGAATATTTAAGGATACTTTCAATGCATTTGAGGTGATACACTTTTATTCTTATTTAATGTTTCTCTTAATTTGGTTAATAGAATTGTTTTCTTTCTTCCCCCCCATTTTTTATCCATCTATTTCAAATAAGTAGAATTAATTACTACTAATAGCATTTTCTGTTGGTAGAAAATAGTGGAATCTTGGTTGGTCATTTTAGCATGTGTTGGACCATTAAAGGATTGCAACAACTTGCATATCTCGCTCAACCTCAAAGATTGAAGGTTCTACAAGGAACATTCTACAAGGATGTTCCCCACTTTCTCACAAATCCTTATCTTCTTTGTTTACATTCATTATTGAGGATAGGGAAAGACAGTATAAAACAACACTTCCTTTATTATTGTTTTCCTTAACATTTAAACTTGCTATTGATAGAATATTTTGACACTTCACAAACAAACACCGTGCTCAGTGAAATGGTGCATCCATTAGGGACAAATGAATAAAATATTTCCTTAGTTGGATATAGGGATTCTTTCAGTCCTCTTGTTTCTTTCTAACACCATCCATTTCTCTATAGGTTAGCCTTGGCCTATTATTTTGTGGCTTTATATGTTCAACGTTTTTCATTTTTACCCCATATAAAATGATGCTCCTCTTTAGTGACTTTAAGCACTATAACACTTATTCTTGCACTTTTTAGGTAGAATTAGCTCTTATATTTGCAAAATAAAAGTGTTATTTTTCTTTGGTCATTTTTGAGTGAAGAAAACTAATGCTTTTATCACTTTTATTGCCTTGTTTCCAATGTTGTAATGTATCTATAAGTTCGATGCTTTCACTGTTGTGGGTTAGATTGTTTCTTTTAAATATTCCTAAGATGTTACATGTTGCTTCCAAGAATTTCTTGTTGATTGATTGTTGTTTGGGTTAGATTAGTGTATAGTTAAAGAAATCTAATATAAAAGAGAAGAATGTTTTCATTTACAATAATTTTTCCTTTCTAGTTATTACTTTTAAATCACCCACTTATTGCAATTTCACATCACTTTATGCACACAAAGGTAACTATATTAAGTAACGATTTGTTGATACTTTTTGATTTCATGACTGTTACCTGGCATTGATTTTGTGTGAGAGAGTGGAGAACATAGAACTAAGTGATTTCATCGAACAAAAACCTCTAAAATTAACTATCATAACTAAAAAAAACCCACCATATCAATTTCTATACACCAACATCAAAATAGGGTCTTGTTTGTGGGATTGGGAGGTGGTTTCCAACTCCTCAAAGTGATAAAAGTAAAAACTTGAGTTGAATAATTGGGATAAATCCCTTTGTAATAATATATAATGGGAAGACATCCATCGCTTTCTTAAAAGAATTTTTACACTCAAAGGGTAAACCATGTGAGTTGGGTTAATACTACATTGCGCACTCACTCTCATATGGTTGACTTAAGAAATGATCACTCAATACTGATCTACTTACTTATCAGTTGATGTTTTGGAGTCATTTCAGTCAAGAAGACGTATAAGGATAGTAAATGTCAAGTAAGTTGGCTTGAAGCTAGAACACCCATTAAGTGCACATGACACAAATGAAAGTATCATAGTAAAAAATTCCAAGGAAACACAAGGCCCTAGGCTCGAGTATAAACTTCACCTTGCTTTTTTTTTTCTCTTCAACTTTTTCTACCACTTCAAATATGTACCTAAGTTCGATTTGTTTCTATGACCTTAAGTCTTCCCTCAATTATTTGTTGTGATGTCATGGACACTTGTTACGATCATAGTTCACACTCATTATTAATCTTTTATTGACATTCACACATTTCTTCACACACTACGTTGCTTTTCATGAACCTCCTATCTTTGTGCCTAATTTACATGTTGCACCTCCACTTTGTTACACTTGTTCTTATCATCTTATCATGTTTAATATTTTCTTTTCACATACCTAAACTTGAAACTTTTAATGAATACCCTTGCATCATGGATGATGTTAATATTGGATGAAGATAGAACAATTTTGAGACTAAAGACATGCACACCAAATTTTAACTATGTCATTATTTCTTCCTTTAAATTTGATATCAAAGTTTTTACTTATACCTATTTATCTCATCACCTTCTTAATAAAAGAAAATGAGATTATTAATATCTTATTAATCCCAATCAATAATTGACTCACAAAAAACCCTAATCAATAGTAAACTCACGAATAACAAACATATCATAATTAATATTTAAACTTGATAAAAAAAAATACTTTTTCTTCGAATCCCCTAACTAAATTCAATTAACCAAATTTTGATTTACTTACCTCAACCACCCTTCACATTGATAAAACACCATAAATAAAATATAATTAAAGCTTACTTTTATAATACACTACCTCGACAAACTATTCTTACATTTCACTTTCAATATTGGAGAAAGTATAAATTATCGCACAATGAATGATTACGTATGACTTTTTGCCCCCATAAATAAAGCCATTTCCACTAATGGCGAGTTGTTATAGTTTAAAAATATAATAAGAAAGTAAATGGTAAAAGATAAAAGTGTATGTATATAAGTGTCCATCATTTTTCCACTTTTTTCCAAGAGTTAAATTGAACATTTAACAAATGCATACGGCCTTCATTAAAGAAAATAAGATACTTGAAAATTAAAATATACATTACGGCCTTCATTAAAGAAAATAAGATACTTGAAAATTAAAATATACATTTACATATTAGATTTCCATTAAATTAATGATCTTTGTATGTTTTCAATACAATTTGGTGATGGTCATGACAACCCTAGGGTTTTCACTCCCACATGCAATATGCTTTGAGGTTTTTTGAGAAAGTGGATGGATGGAAGGAAAACGGGGTTCACAGTGAAACAAGGTGGTGTATATCAACTTAAAAATGTAGGTTGCTTTATTTGTAAAGCAAAGAGATATTGTTCTACGAGGAAGGTGGTTTTATAAGTAGTTAAAGGTAATGTAATCTTAAATGTATGATGGTTTTGGTTTCTAAAAATATGAATTTGGGCTTTGTTAAAAGTTAGAGGATGTTAATTAATTATTAGATGAAAGGTTTATAGAAAAAATTATATTTATGAATTTTTTTGTGGGAACTTTATTTTATTTTGAACACTTGAGTGATGGAGAGTTTAAATTTTATTAATAATTTAAAAGATAAGATCCATGATATGGAGGATCTTTATTAATTATCTAGATTTGATTTTTGTAAGAAAGTAATTGAAAAATACTATTATATATTATATATTTTTCTTGATTATAACATTTAAAAAAAAAGATATTTCTTATATATACAAAAAATTTATTAACTGAGAAAATCAAAAAGGTATATATAATGAATATCATATTTTTTTCCGGAGAGATATTAAAATAACTATGAAATCAAAATAACTGGATTGATGTATCAATTTGGGATCTCTAATCAATATTATCCCTTGTTTGGGATCTCTAATCAATATTACCCCTTTTGTAAGAAGTTGCATATGTACCTCATCTTTCCATAATTTTAAAAAAGATGACTAAAAACTAACCTTATTTTCAAAAACAAATTTGCAACAGAGTTTCCAAAGGATATATAAGGTCTAGAATATCAAACAATGCCAAATACTAGCCAAGGAATCTTGAATCACCGATATAGAAACACCAAACAAAACTGCACGTGAATGCAAATGCCCTTGAAGAATGTTTGCCAACTGATATTAAACCTGGGCCCAACAAGATCTCACAAAGATACACTCCCATAAAATATGCTTCACTATTTTGGACTTCAAGAAAGTGGGGAAAATGCCATCAAAAAGACCACTTTTGAAAAGCCGATCTTTGGAGAGAAGACCTTAATAAATAATCAACCATGAAAAAACTTGAAACTTATAAAAAGCTAGAATCGACCCAACACCATACAACCTCTGAATCCACTAATTCTCTACATCCTTAATGACATTGAAAATATATCTTTTTAAAAAAATTGACCAAAGTAAACCTTTAGATATTTACCCTTTTCAAATAAGCAATTCCATATTAAATATTTTTTCCATATTTAAAAAATATTAAAAAGTATATTTTATTATGAAAAAAACAAAATACTACACAATCCTATAATTTTCCTATAATTTTATTAGTAATGATAACAAGTATTTAGATAATTACATAATAAGATATTCAATCCTATAATTTTATTTAGTAATGATAACAAGTACTTAGATAGTTACATAATAAGATCTTCGTTCACTGATTCAATGAATAGTGACCATCATTGTCCATATATAGATTTTTAAACAAAGATCAGATATCACTTTCCTTCATTCCATGGGGTGGATAAAGTCATGTCCATTGCAAGTTAACTCTTATAGTTTGAATGTTTTAGTGGTATTCTTACCCACCCACTATGGTAAAATGCATGAGTTTATTCATGAATTCGGTATTAGTTTTTATCACCTTTATTTATGACGTGATTCCAAAGGTCCACATGTTGTATAAACACCGTCCACTTTCATCATACTCATCAACCTAATTAAATTAAACACATATTAAATCATATATCATAAATTTATCTTCTCATAATATATAAGGATTGATTATTTCATACCCCACTACATCATTAAATTAAACACATATTAAATCATAATTATATATTATAATTTATTTTTTCTCATAATATATAAGGATTGATTATACTCATCAACCTAATTAAATTAAACACATATTAAATTATACATTATAAATTTATTTTCTCATAATAAATAAGGATTAATTGTTTCATGTCCCATTACATCAACCTAATTAAATTAAACACATATTAAATCATACATCATAAATTTATTTTCTCATAATATATAAGGGATTGATTATTTTATGTCCCATTACATTAGTTTACATGACATGATAGCAACCAACCTTGTATGGCCTTTGGGTACTTTGCTTAGTCAAAATGAAATAACAACTTTGTTTTCACGAGTTCTTTTGGGTTTGACATTGTGTTATTCTTAATGGGTTTTATTGGCTAATTGGGTGATTATCAAATTTTTAATTTATATAATTATTTATAATTTATATATTTGATTTTTTTATTGAAAAATTATTACTATAAATTTATTTTAACTTTAAATCTATTAAATATTAGAATAATAAAAAAAATCAAGTGTATTTTTTATTATTATTTAAAATATATTTAGATTGATTATAATTTTAGTAACTTCATAAAATTGATAACAAAACTTATATGATATATATTTATAAAAACATAATTTTAATTATTATTAAGATATTTATATTTACCTTGTAATGATGTTTTTATGTAAATACCATATCCATTTATATGTAAATATGATATTTCTATTTTTATCCTAAAACAATAGCATTGATTAATTAAACTAACATTATGAAATAATAACACTAATCGATTAAACTAATCTTCAAAACTAAAATTTATATTTTCTACCTATTTAATTAATAATAACATCCTTATGTATAACTTAAGAAATATAGTAATCCTAACTTTTTTATTTTTTATTTTGGATTATTATTATGAACTTTATATATACATAAATTCATATGGTTGGACATCCAAGCAACATATTCATAAATATATCATCTTTATAAGGGAATATCCCTTCACTATAGAAGTAATGTCTTGCTTTGCAATCATAAAAAAAAACATCTATTGAACCTAATCCCATTTGTTTTTCACTTGCCAACCCACATCTATATGAGCCCTTGAGTTACTTATTGGGTGGGGGGATGAATTCGGTATAACACATATATAATTCATGACTGGAACAAATTGAGAGATTATCTTTATATGTTTAATTATAGATGAAGATAATTGCTACTTTTTGTGTTTTCGGATTTTTAAGTAGATATATACTCTTTATATATTCAATTATGGATGGTCGTTTAAAATAAATAAAAAAATCTATAGCACATTCATATATTTATATTATATACAAAAATGAGTACATGCATCCCTAGTGGAGACCTGCCACAAGGAAAACTAAGACTTCCACTAACTGAAAATGGGCATAAAGTCCATTACATATTGTTTTACTAGCCTATTATTTTATAAACAAAAAGAGATTATTTCCTTTTATAATAGTTGACAACATGACATAAAAACTAGATGAAATGAAAACATTCATATATTAAGCAGTAGGAGGCATGAAACTTTCTTCCACTAGTTGGTCATCTAGATTTTTGTTTTGTAGGGGTTCCTCCTGAGATACAGTAGACGGCTTGAGATCCTCTACTATAAAAATAGGATTGGATTGTGTGCTTATAGTGTTAGGGGAGTCCTATTGTAGTGGCATGATATCAATGTTTTCATATTGGACCCATGAAACAAAAAATTCAATCCCAAACACTAGCTTTATAGACTATGACAAATTTACCATCTAACAAGTCAAATTTGTGGAGTATATCCTGTTATAGCGGGTTTCTTTCTTCCATGACTTGGGAAATAAAGGCCTTGATCAACCAGTAGGACTTATTAGTTCTAAAAAAAATTGTATCCCACATTATTGAAAAGATAGGGTCTTGAACCCACCCTTCAAACTCATCTTAAATATGTTCATCGGACAATTTTTTTCTTTTTTCTCTAATGGTTCCATCTATCTCCTCTAATTCTTCCTTTACTGAATCAAGAAACCTGGAGTTGTGAAAATAGTCACTGCTCTGGCCTTAGTTTTATCCATGGTAACATACAATGGCACTTCAAGGGCAGGGGATTTTAGGGTACAGGCTCTAGCCTTCCTTTTGGCCTTTTTTCTCCCATTTTTGTCAGCCTAAGGGATGCTCCCTTTGGTCATTTAAACTAAATTAAGTTTGGGATGAAGGAAAGGAAAAAATATGGGTTGTTTAAGGAAATGTTAAATAGAGCTACCTATCAATATACATAGGGGAGTGGGGGCACTATCATGGCACTTCCAAGAAGCTAAAACCTCTTCCCACAACCCATGAAAGTGTGAATGTTCCCAAACCTTGTCAGGTAAAAGTTTTAGAGAGCTCATCTGACATTAATTAGAAGAAGAGTTCCAAGAGAAAGTAATAGAGATAAAAATATACATAGGAGGGTACCTGGGTTCCAAATTCCATTCTCTTCTTGTTCACTAGTGAATTCGAGACTTTAGGAGTCACCTTCTACTTCTCCAAACTTTCCTAAATTCTAGAGACTAAATTCCACACCTCTACGATTGACATCCTCATTTTTTTAACTCTCGCACCGATGGATAATCCATCACCTGATGATCTTACATGATGTGAGAATTCATGTCTCGAACTAGTTACCTAAGCTTGTATTCCACTAGGGTAGGCCAAATTGCCCATGATTAGACTCAAACTCATTTCCCATGCTCTGTAATTACTATCCTTGGTACCATTTTTCATGTTGGTGGAAAGGCAACATGTGGGGGGTTTTGTGCCCTAGCCTATATCACCCCATCTGAGTAGATTATGATTGGTATTTTAGTTTATAAGTAACAATGAGATTGACAATACCCTGTTATCCCCAATCAAAAATTAGCTCACAAAAAATGAACATATCACAAGAGGGATTTAAACCTAGCTGGAGAGGATAACAACTTCTTCTCTTTACCACTCGAGCTAAACCAATTTAGTCTATCATGTGTTTTTTTTTTCTAGGAAAAAAAGATTTATATTCAATATTTCAAAGGTGAAATCAAAACATACATCATGTTTTCTTTTCAAGATAAAAAAAATAATAGTGTTGAGAAACTATCCTACAATTGACTCTATTTCTATACTACGACTACTTATATATAGTCTTGTAAGTATCCTTGAAGGAAATCTTTAGAAAAATGTACCTTTTCTTTGACATTTAGCTCAATGGATACAACCAAAAAGTAATACAATAACAAAAAATTAACACACAAACAAAAATCTAGGGGATTGAAACCCTACATTAGAATATAACACTACTAGAAAATGAAAATTGTGTCCCTCCCATGAACTCTTGTTCAGAAAGGGCCCATTTCTACGACAACATGGATTATTTTGACAACTTTTTTGGTACAGTATTAAAATCTCTAGACATTAGCAAAATAAATATCTTCATGTCTCTCCTTTATCTCCAAGCAATGGCTTTATTGTACGATGTTGTCATTGATGTCAAAGGATTGATGTAAAAGGTTTGATATGAAGTATTGTATTGATTGTTGGATCATGTGGTCATGGATGCAATTGATGTTAGAGGTTTGATGTCATGAGGTATCATAGTGATGTGTTGTCATTGATGTAAAGTTTGATAATTGTTGTATCATTGTATAATTGATATCTTTTCATGGTTGATAGGAAGTACTAAATAGATGAACTCCAAAGTGGTCCCCTTATGGTGAAATCCCTCACGGGAAGACGCTTTGCGAAATCCAAATGGTTAAGTGGTTTGGTAGCCTCAACAATGTAGAGTTTGATTGAGGAATAATGTAATGAATGTTGGTGAATTTGTAAGAGATACTATTATATATGGATAGTTCTTATCATGTCATTTCTAGTGATATGTGGAACGTTACATAAATCCTCATGGTTAGAGAGTTATGACCATGTGAAGTTGGAGAACCCTCATGAGTTGTCTAGAAGCCCATAGAAGGTCAAATAAGTCAAATTATTCTAGAGGCTCCTAGAAGAAGTTGACCAGTCAAAGTGGTTAGTCATGGGTTAAGTTGTTGCAACAAGAAAATATAAATTAGTTGCAACTAGAAGTGGAGAACTTACTATTTGTGGAAAAAGTGGTTGTAAGTGGAGAAAGTGGTTAAAGTGGTTAGAAGTGGGTTAGTCCCAAAAGAAGGAAGTTGGTTAGATGATAACCCCTAGAAGAAGCTACTTGGAGAAGTATAAATAAGAGAGAAAGGGTCTCTTATGTGTGTGAATCTCTTGAGAATATTGAAGATCTATTTTTGGTGAAATTTTTATTGCATGTACTCATGGATGCATCAGAAGTTCCGCATGTTTGAGGCATCAAGGAATTTTGACAACGAAAGTTTCATAGGTTCAAAACAATCTAGTTTTTTGAAGATGTACATGGGATGTAGTGGGCCAGGGCGCGTACACACACAAGATGAAGGAGAACAGGGTGTGTACAGTTGGAAAGGACATGAAAAGCTTAAGTAAGTGTTGGTGCTAGGTTCCTAAAGTTTGAAGCAAGTTCAAAAGATATCATTATTCAGACTCAGATCTTCTATAGATGTCCTGGTATAGTTATATGTTATCTTTATGCTTATATTTAATCATGGTATGGTAAATGCTTGAAGCATTGTTTGTATGGTTGTTGTGGTAGATAGCAACTGGTTGGTTGAGTGATTCTGTTATGATATGGTTTAGAGAAATCTATGTTTTTTTATTGTGTGTGTATGCGGAACATGCATAAGTTGTTGGATGGTATATATTTGTTTGTGTTTGGGACAACATAGATTGGTTGTAGTGACAAGTTGTATGCAATGACATCTTAATGGTGGATTTGATAGAGGCAGGAATGTTTCATAAGTGCAAAAGAATGGATACCCTAGTTTTTATGAAGGTGTATGTAGGCTGACAGAGGGAAGGACATGTACATACGCGTAATACAATATAGGAAGATCACATACATATGCAGGATACAGTATAAACAGGTTGCATACTTGTTGACATATTGGTTTCTGTCTACAAGAAGGGTCTTGTACTTGGGGATTGGATGTCTCAATTGGTGTTGAGATCTGCAAGTTGAATCTTGTATTGAGAGTTGGTGCTCTTTTGGAGTTGTTTCTCTTTTTAGTTGATGCTGATAAAACCATGAGATTGTAGTTTCCTGTAACACTCAATACAAAAAGTTTTCACATATATCTTGTGTTCTTTGTGTTTATTATGGTTATGGTTTAATGTTCTCTATTATTCATGAATGTTTTTGAAGGTGTTGCTAACTAAGTTTTGAAAGAAGTGTAAAAATATCCCTACACTGATTCACCAGTGTGGTCGATGTGTCCAACAATTGGTATCAAAGCATGCCTTAACTATAAGACTTGCAAGCTTGAAGGAGATCCATGGACACGCAAATGGATGAACATGTAGATGAAGTTCCCCTCTTTGACGAGACATATTTCTTGGCATGGAGAATAGAAATGAAATCGTTTTTTAAGGAAAAAGGAGTAAGTGTTTGGAACACACCTATTGGTGGATCAGTTCCCTTGAATAGTAAGTCAAAGTAAATGCAACTCAAAAAGAAGCAAAGAAGAATAATGTAGTATAGTTCAAGACCATATTAAATGGACTCTCAGGTTCTGTCAAGAAAGAATAGGGAAATTTACCTCTGCCAAGGATCTATGGTTGATGCTAGAGAAGGCATATCAAGACTCAATCATCAGTGAAGCTAAAGACTCTCCTAGTTGAAATAATACTAAATGCAATGATGTTAAATGTTCTCCTTCAAATGAAGAAGAAGATCTAGAAGTAGTTTGTGTATAATAAACTAATATTTAGCTTGTAGATGAAGAAGAAAAATTGTTGAAGGTTAAAGATAAAGTTATAGATGCTCTAGAAGAAGTTAGAAATGAAATAGGAGATGATTCAGATACTTTTGAGGATCTTGAAAGAATTACTAAGGAATCCATAGAAAAGTACCAAAGACTTACCATGACACTAAGAAAAATTCTCAAGAAACAAGAAGGAAATGAATTAACCCAGCCAAGGACCAAATTAGAATAAAAAAAAGAAGAGATCAAAAGACTAAAGAATGAAATAATTAGTCAAGAAGAAGAAAAGAAGAAGGTAGCCGATGAGCTTAGAAAAATCCTTGAAGTCAATGTCAATATAAAGAATCAACTTGAATAATCTAAAAATATAGAAGACCTATTCAAGAATCAAGTAAATGAAAAGGAAGAATCATGCCATAAGCTAGAAGAAAAAGTTGTTGATCTTAGAAAGAAAGTAGAGAAGTCAAATACTCATATCAATTTCATGAACAACTCAACAGTCTTGGATGAAATATTGGATAGTCAAAGATCACCAAATGATAAAGCAGGGCTTGGATACAACAAGGAAGTTGCACACCAGATCGAAGCTATCACTTCTAAGAAGCATGAGGTAAGTCCTTCATTCTCAAAAAGTGGAAGCAAAAATGCAAGTCAAGAACCTACACAAAGAAAGGAAACTTTCAGAAAAAAAGATCAAGGAAGACACCAAGAATCCATCTTTACAAGTCAAATCAAATTCAAAAGAGAGACACCTTCAAGGTGGACATCAAGGAAAATGTATGAAAATGCTTTTCATGGTCACTACTTCTCATGTAATGAATATGGTCACAAAGTTTTGGATTGCAGACATCATGCAACGAGAGATGTTGGAAGGTTCCATAACATTCTAATATGTTAGATATGTAATCAAGTGGGACACATTGCTGCACATTGTCACTCCATGAGATGTTACAGCTGCAGTGGGTTCGGCCACAAATCCCAAGATTACTGGAACACAAGGAGACAGTTCATGAGGAGTGCTTCATATAATATGGAAAGAAGAGCACATGAAACTTGGAAGGAAGACAATGTTGAAAATATGGAATATGAAGGAACAAATACTCAGAGTACAAGACACTCTCAGAAGTGGATGTTGAAGACTAAATAGCCAGACATGAATGGAAGGACAAAGAATGAGGAAAGATTTAGTTTTTCTAAAGAACATGCAGGCTCCTATGGTAGCAGTCGCATACATATGCAAGGTGACCTGTAGAAAGGTTGCCTACATATGTGAGGTGACCTATAGAAAGGTCTCGTACATACGCGAGTTGTCTGAGGAACAGTGTGCATACCTATGGTAAAAGCTTCAAGAAGACGGTTGTACATATGAGTTGCATGCATTAGGGTTTGTTTGTCTAACTTTGTTTATGTAGGGTATGAGATGGTTTGGTTTAGGTTTTAATAATTATATGCTTGTTTGGTGAATGTATGGTGATAATATGTGGTTGAGTGTTGGAGCATATACTTGATTCCTATCTTGGATGCATGGTACTTACCATAGAGTGTGGCTTGAGGCATTTTTCTGCTAAGGAACAATGTTGGTTATGTATTTTCTCAATGAAGTTATGGCATGTTGTCTATGCGACATATCATGTTGATATGATGATAGCTAGAGGAATAGCATTGATCTACTGAGGCGCACTTTTGGTACATCTGTAGAGGTACTATTGGTTGCTTATCACTTGTTGTAGTGAATGTTTTTTTAGGCAGATTTTTTGTAGTACATGACTGATACATATGTGAGCTCCATTGATATATATTTTGATGTATTGTTAGAAGCATATTTGTTGGATTTCTTGGTGTATGTATTTGGCATACGGTTGAGATACATATTGGTACATGTAGTTGATGATTTGATGAGGTGATTATGTTGTACATCATTGATGAGTCATAGCTTGATCTATAGTCTGGGATTAATTTGTCAAATATTCTTTTACAAGCTTCTTCTCAACTCCAATGGAAATATTGATTGTACCATTGGGATCAGAATACATAATAATACCTATGCATGATTGGTACAGACTTGGTTGTTTGTTAGAGGCACTTGCTATCAACATCATTGGCACATGAGTTATGGCTGATATGTATGGGAACACATCTTGATTGTGTTACATCTTGTTGAGGTTTGGTGCATGGTTGATGCAATTCCTATGGTACAAGTGGTAATACATGTTTGGTTCATGGTTGATGCACTTGTAAATGGCATATGATTGTGGGTGATAGTACTTGGTTAAAATAAACCATTGGTATTACTTGTTTAGCATATCCTTTGGTACATGATGCATGGGATGATATAGTTGAGACACTTGTTACGGTTCTTGGTTGATACATTATTTGATGGTTGATGGTTGATATACATTTCTTGGAATATGGCTTGTGGTACTTGATTTATAATAGAGGAATATCATGTGTGATATGACACTTGTTTGAGGCACATGGTTGGAATGTTGTATGGTTGATGATGTTATTGATACATTGATAGAGGCACTTGTTGATGATCCTAACATATGCTTGGTACACTTTTGGCACATATTCTTCAATGATGAGATCTTATGGTATATTGTATGGTGTTGATGTACATGGTTGATGTGCATGGTTGGCACACATGGTATGACATATGTTGTACATGATTTATGTTAAAGATTCACTATTCATTGTTGATATATCCTTTGCTTCATGGTTGATGCATGGGATAGTATGTATGATTGGCAGACACTTGATGTATGGTACAGAATGAGTTTAGATGGTTGATGCATGGATAGGTCCAAGTATCATCATAGGAAGAAAAGATTATTCTTGAGAAGATGATCTATATTTCGGTTAAGCAACAACATGTGTAGCAAAAGCAGATTACAGTGGTAGCATATTATTCATCTTGCAGAAAAGATAGGGGGAGATATACCCACAGGGGGAGTTATTTTTCTTCCCATGATTAGTTATAGATGTATGATTCCAGGTGGAGATATGATAGAGATGATTGGAAACCATGTTACCAGCATTGCATCATAGAAACATCCCTTTTTCCAAAGTGGGGGAGATCATTTAGATAGTGGAGCAGCAGATAGGGAGGGTATCCCATAGGGCAGTGAAGCCAGGAGGAGTAGCCTCATGGACAGTTCAGTAAGGGGGAGCATCCCAAAATATATATACCCTTTTCCATTGATGTCAAAGGGGGAGAGATAGCCGCATTGATGTGGAGAGATGAATATTGATGAGGATAAATTCCATGTCTAAGTGTTTCAATCAATTATCGGTGTTGACATCAATGTTGGTGTTATCATGAATGCCAAAGGGGGAGATTGTTATATTATGTTTTCATTGATGTCAAAGGATTGATGCCAAAGGGTTGATGTGAAGTATTGTCTTAGTAATGTGTTTGTATCATTGATGTATTGATTGGTGGATCATGTGGTCATGGATGCAATTGATGTCAGAGGGTTGATTTCATGAAGTATCACAGTGATGTGTTGTCATGAATGTAAAGGTTGATCATTGTTGTATCATTATATCATTGATGTCATGTCAAGGTTGATAGGAAGAACCAAATGTATGAACTCCAAAGTGGTCCCCTAATGGTGTAATCCCTCACAAGAAGATGCTTTGCGAAGTCCAAATGGTTAAGTGGTTGAGTCATTATAGATGTGTGTTTAAGGAACCCAAGGTTGGTTGTGGAATAATGTAATGAATATCACAGAATTTTCAGGTGAGAATATTTTAGATGGATAGTGCTTGTCGTGCCATTTCTGGTGATATGTGGAACATCACATAACTCGTCACGGTTAGAGAGTTATGGCCTTGTGAAGTTAGAGAACCCTCATGAGTATACAGAAGCCCCTAGAAGGTCAAAGAAGTCAAATTATTCTAGAAGCTCCTAGACTTCTAGAAGAAAGTTGACTAGTCAAAGTGGTTAATCATGGGTTAAGTGGTTGTAATAAGAAAATAATTAAAAAATGAACTAATTGCAACTAGAAGTGGAGAAATTACTATTTGTGGATAAAGTGGTTGTAAGTCGACAAAGTGGTTAGAAGTGAGTTATCCCCAAAAGAAGGAAGTTGGTTAGATGATAACCCCTAGAAGAAGCTACTTGGAGAAGTATAAATAAGAGAGAAAGGGTCTCTTATGGGTGTGAATATTTTGAGTATATTGAAGATCCATTTTTGGTGTAAGACTCATTGTAGGTACTCATGGATGCATATGAAGTTTCGCAAGTTTGAGGTAGCAAGGAAGTTTGACGATGAAATTTTCAGAGGTTCAAAAAACCCTAGTTTTATGAAGCTATACGCAAGTTGCAATGGGCCAGGGTGTGTACATACGCAGGATGAAGAAGACCATGGCGCTTATATTTGAAAAGGCCAAGAAAAGTGTGAGTAGTTTCTAGTCCTGGGTCCCTAAAGTCTGATGACAGTTTCTAGGACAATATACTACAAGTTCATATCTGCTACAGAGGTTCTGGTATGGTTATATGTTGTTTAGATACTTAGATTTTCTCATGGTATGGTGAATTCTTAAATCGTTATTTTTGTGGTTTTTATGATGTTTAAAGATGGTATATGTTGGTTGGTTGATTGAGTGAGAAACACTCTCATGTTTGATATAGCTATGATATGGTTGAGGGATATCTATGATGCATACATGAGGGACATGCATAGGACTCTTGGTATGGTTGTTATGTGATCTAGTTATGGTATATGTTGGTTGGTTGTTTGAGTGAGAAACATTGTCATGTATGGTATAGTTTTGATATGGTTCCTATATTTCACACCCTTGATATACTTGTACTTGGTTGAGGATGTGTATGATGATGTATGTATGGAACAAGTTTGTTGCAGTGATTGGATAGATGCAATCATAGGTTATAGGTAAATGTGACAGAGGAAAGAAAGTTTCAGAAGTGCAGAAAAATGGATGCCCTAGTTTTTTGAAGGTGTATGCAAGCTGACAGAGGGAAGGACACATACATATACTTACTGCAGTATAGGCAGGTCTCCTACATACACAGGTTGTAGAATAAACAGGTCGCATACATGTTGACAAATTGTATTATGTCTACAAGATGGGTCTTGTACTTGAGGGTTGGATTCCTCTTCTCAGTGGATGTTGAGATCTGCAGGTTGGGTCTTGCATTATGAGTTGGTTCTCTCTTTGAGTTGGTGCTCATTTCATTTGGTGTTGATAAACCCCTGAGATTGTATTCTCTTGTAACATATAATACAAAATAAACTTACACATATATTTGGTGTTCTTTGTGTTCATTATTGTGATGATCCATAGTTCTTTATTGTTGATGTATGTTGTTGAGATATGTTTACATGCAAGCAACTAAGTATGAATGGAAGTAATGAGTAAATGGTGATTGCTAACTAAATTTTTGTAAGACGTGTAAAGATCCTCACACTAATTCACCCCCCCTCTCACTGTGGTCAGTGTGTCCAACAATTGGTATCAGAGCAAGCCTTCACTATAAGTCTTACAAGCTTGAATGAGATCCATGGACACAAAAATGGATGAACATGCAGATGAAGTTCCCCTCTTTGATGAGATAGATTATTTGACATGGAGAATAGAAATGAAAGGGTATTTGAAGGAAAAAGGAGCAGGTGTTTGGAACATATTTATTGGTGGATCAGTTTCCTCGAAGAATCGGTCAAAATTTGCAGCCCAAAAGGAAGAAAAGAATAATAATGTAGTAGCACTCAAGACCATATTCAAAGGACTATTAGATTCTGTCAAAGGAAGCATAGGACAACATTCATCCACCAAATATCTACGACTTAAACTAGATAAGGTATATCAAGATAAAGAAGACAATTCCATCAAGGATAATGAAAGAAAAAACTCTCCAAAATATTCTGATTACAATAATCCTAAATGCAATGAAGTTGAATGTTTCCCTACAAATGAAGAAGAAGATCTAGAAGTAGGTTGTGTAGATTCGACTAATAATTATCTTATAGATGAACAGGAAGGTTTGTTGAAGCTTAGGGATAAAATTATGAATGATTTAGAAGAAGTGAGCATGGAAATAAGATATGGTTCAATTTATTTTGAGTATCTTGAAAAATATACTAAGGAATCCCTAGAAAAATACCAAAGACTTACCATGAAACTAAGACAAATGCTCAAGAAACAAGAAGGAAGTGAAATAACCCAGCAAGGGAACCAATTAGA
>CBVK0101626614.1:0-14273 GCA_900067695.1 Picea abies
AGGTTATTGGGAGGAGGAATCTCATTGATGGCCTGGACCTTAAGGGGGTCAATGGTGATGTCTTGTTGGGATATGATGAATCCAAATAGGTGTCCTACAATGACGCAAAAGAAACACTTCAAGGGGTTGAGATTAATATTGTATCATCGACAATGCTCAAATATGATCCAAAGATCTTCTAGGTGTTGGGATCATTGTTTAGAACGAGCGGTGAGGCCATCCAAGTATGTGAGAATAATGCGAGCCAGATCGTGAAAGGCATATGTCATGGCACATTGGAAGGTGATGTTAGTGGTGCCATCATTTTTTAGTCCAAAGGGAATCACTCGATATGCAAATGTGCCCTAGGGGGTTGTAAATGTGCTTTTATATTGATCCATAGGGTGAATTTGAATCTATCTATAGCTAAAAAATATGTCCATGAGTGACAAAACTTCATGGTAGGAACAAGAATCAATGAATCGGTCAATGAATGGTGTAGGAAATTTTTCTTTGGGAAAATATTAATTGAGGTCATGAAAATTGGTGCACACCATAATAGTACCCTATTTTTTGTTGATAGGAACTGAGTTTGAAACCCATGATGCTTAGGCTATCAAGTAGATGAAGCTAGCGACACGCAGTTTATCAATTTCNNNGTAGATGAAGCTAGCGACACGCAGTTTATCAATTTCGGCTTTGATGCCCAGAGCTTTGGAAGGGTGAAGTGGTCTTTGATTTTGGTGGATGGAGGCAATATCATTTCGTGTATCGATATGGTGTTCTACAACAGCCAGTTATAATCCAGGCATCACGGTGTAATATTAGGAAAAAAACATCCTGGGATTCTTGGAAGAGGGTCGTATATGCTATGATTTCTTCGGGAGAGCATGAGGAACTAAGAGTGATTTCTTCCATGACATTAGGTTTGACAGAGATGTCAATTTTAATTGTGGGGGAGATATTTTCCATATTTCCTTTTTCAAAAGCATCAGGTGCAGGTATTGGGTTTTTGAACCAATCCACATGGCCAGGGGGAATGAAATACTTAGCTTCAATGGCACAGACCGGGGCATCTGAGTGTGGTTGAAAAGCAATGTGAGCGATAAAAAAAGGATATGTGGTGAAAGGAATCCCATGGGTAATCTGGTGCACATAGAACTTCTAGAATGTCTCCATCGGATTGAAAGATGAAGGAGTATGAGTCTGTAACAGTTGAGATCGAGGTGTTGATATTCGTGGGAATAATGGATGAGGAATCTATGGATGGAGGTTGGGTTGAAGATTGTCTATCATCATTAGAATATGAGGTGTATGCACCTATTTGGGGGGATGAGAACCTTCACTAGACTTCATGAACCAAATATCCATATACAAATTGGATGTGCTTCACTAGACTTCATGAACCAAATATCCATATACAAATTGGATGTGGGATGGTATGGGGGAGGGGGAATCTTGCAAACAGGTATTATAGGGGAGTTTGGGGGGTTTGGTGGGAACTACATGCATCTTGGTGGAATGGAGATGTCCAATGGGGTCAAAGGAAGGAGGTTGGTCCTTGGAGGGGTTATGTTGTGACTGTTAGGAGGGGGATTTTTCACAGCCTGGTCTGTTGTGGTTTGTACTTGTGGTGTAATGGGTGGGATGGAAGCCCTCTAGCATGCTCGTTGCTCAATGATGAGTGGGAATATATACGTATAATGGTCCATCTGGTAACATAACACATAGGGGTGTTGCAAACGTTCATTTACTGATGTGGAGACATAGTGAATGGTTTGTGTGTTAGTGGTAATGTGGGTAGCTTGAGAGGGTTTCAGTATTGGTGTTTGCCTCATTGGTCTCAGAGTCTCCCAGTAAGTAGGAATGGTCATAAATGATGTGTGTAATGAACGCAATCCCTGCATATGGCACATGCATGGTTAGTACATAAGCCTTTTTTCTTTGTAGAAGAAGATCTTGCTATAGGTGGTGGCATTGTGGGGGTAGGGAGTAGGGGTGCGGGTTTGGTAAGTTGATTGAGATTGTGTAATTTAGGCAATGTGGGGGAAAGGTGGGTGGCGTGTCCAACGGTATAAAAAAGTGTGCATGGGGGTTGGATGCATGGTGGGGAAGGGACAGTGGGGTCTTCATTTTTCCTAGTACCATGTTGGTTTGTGGTGTTTCCCCCTTTGCACGTATCTTGGTTTCCTATAGTGGTAGTATTGCCCCTAATTGTGTGATTGGTTGGGGGAGTGGGCGATTGAGCCACTAGTTACAGACATAAAATCATAGGTTGAGGAGGGAGAGATAAACCTAGTGTAATAGATGGCGGTTCAAGATACCATACATGGATGTCGATCACCATATTTGGTAAAGTGAGGGTAGTGGCAACCTGGTATGTTGTTACTCTAGGGGGTGGGTAAAAGAAAGGTATTTGGGTAATGGCTTGTGGGACTGTTTTCCAAATAGGGATTTGGCCTATTGTGGGAAGGTTGTTGGATAATTCTTCTAGGTAAGAATATACAGGGGGTTCTTCAGGTAGATCTTGTGGTGTACGAGTAAGGATGGATGTCAATGATTCCTATAGGGGATGACCATCAATCATTTATCCACCATCTAAGGTAACAACATATATTTAATATGTACTTGGGGTGGGAGGTGTGCATCCTTGGTATGAAACAATTAAGGATGGGTCATGAAATATTCTTGGTCAAACATATACCATGGGTAAAATGTCAATGCTTGAACGAATAAGGGGAAGGACATTATCAATGTGGCCTGAATGCTTAGTTTCATAAAGAATCAGTTGGTCAATAGTGATGATCTTCCCGTTGTGAGGGAAGAGCATGGTCTGGAATACAGAATATGTTATTTCTTGCATGGTGTACATGTACCTTCTTCCGAAAAGGATATTGTAATCTAATTGGGCATCTATAACTTAAATATCAATGAGGATGGTTTTTCCCCTAATTCTACGGGGACAATTTGTTAAAGAGATTTTGTTTATGAAGGTCTCCCATCCTAAACTTAGAGGGTGATGGTGGAGGGGACTAATTTAGGGGATCCCAACTATTTCCATATGTGTTTGGACATGATGCAAGTGGATTCCCCCTCATCAATTATGCACCAATGGACGATGATGTTTCTAATTCTGACTGGAATTTGGAATCCGAATAGATATGGAAGACATGGGTTGGATTTGTCTGAGTCGAAAGTGATTAGATGGGGTTTTTTTGGGCCTACTGTGCCCAATTGTGAAAGCAAAGAATTTCTTTGGGAAGGACATGTTTGGATAACCCCAAGTGATAACATGGTAGCGGGGCATTGTGTAAGGTTTTCAATAAGGTTGTATCTATGGATAGCCCGAGCATGTGGTTTATGCATGTTCCTGTATAATGGTGCGGGAGGAATTCTGGTGGTGGATTTAGGGTTGGGACGAGGAATGATTAAAGGTTGTCCAACTATAAATTGGGGAGAGTCATAAGTAGTGGGGGGGATTTTGAGGGCATGTTGTATTGATGGCTACGAGTTTGTAAGAGAATTTCCTCTTCTATGGTGAGGAGGATGTTGTGATCTGATGAATTATTAGTTTTTGGTTGGCCAAGAGGAGGGAATTGTCCTATGTATTGTGGGAGGGGGGAGAGGTCTAGTTGTGTGTTTATGACCCCTTGGTGAGGGATTGTATTTTGCAAAACCATCAGTTTTGGTGGTGGCATGTAGTTAGGAGGTCCCTGTGGTTCTCCTTGGGGGGTACGAGGTCATGGGGGATTTATAGCTTTCTTCATTCATTTGTAATCAACTATTTGGGGGAAATGATGGGTGTAATGGTCATACTCACCACATAATTCACATGGGAAATTGGTTCACAAGTTATTATTCCTTCCTTGGCATAGTTGGCCATTGTTATTTCCCCCTTGGGGATTTTGGTTATCCTGGTTTTGGTTTCCCCCTGTTGGGGGGTTTGGATGTTGGGTTTTCCCCCCCTATCCTTGATTTCTATTATTTTCCTTTCTCTGGTTGTTGTTGGGTTGATGAGGGGGGATTGATGTATTCAATTGTTTGAATTCTTGAACTTGTTGAACAAGGGATGGTTGGATAAAATTTACCCTACATGTTTTTCGCCATGTGTTGGGGAAGCAGCTTGAGGAGGACCCGAGAAGGGATAGTAAGGGTTACCTTGGGGAGGTATGTACTGGTTGTATGAAGTGGAGTTCCCTCCCATAGGGTTGGGACTATAAGTTGTGGATGGTAAAGGTATTGTCTATTCGACGGGGACTAGGTGTATAGGAGGGGCAGGTACTGGTGGTCCCATGATTGGAGGGGGGGTGCCATGATTGGTGGTTAATTTTGTGGGGTAGGGAAGTATGGGTTTCCCCCATATGGTTCAAGGAAAATTTTAGTGGAAAAATTTCTCCCATGGGCTAATTTTCCATGCTTTTCTCAAAAAAAGATTCTCCATTCTAAAAATTATTCGCCCAAATTCTATAGGACAAAATTATTTTACCCTGAAAATCGCAAAAAAATTATAAAAACTATATAAAATCCTTAGAAATTTGATTTTTTTAACAAAAATATCGTCAAACATTTATAGTTGACATATAAAAGACCAATAAGATTTTCCAAGGTTTCTACATTTCAAAATAAATTTTCATTTTTAAAATTATCCCTGATATGGTGGTTAATAAGGATTGACCTCAAACGTGGGCATTGATTGATCATGTGGGTGAGTATGGGCCATGGAACCAATCAACCCATCAGTAGCACACGATGTGTCTGGTTTTTCTTGATCAAATGGTAAAGGGCGAGGAGCATCAAGTAATGCAGTATAAAGGTACCCCAATTGAGAGTAAATTAAGTCAAACTATTGGGCCTTGGTGATGGCCTTGTCTTTATTTTGAGGGAAATTAGTGGGAAAATCCTTAGAAAGGAGAGGGACTAGTTATTTGAGGGACCAATATAGTCATTGTTGTGGGTTAGTGTTTTCTTTGCAGATACTTCTTCTTCTTCTCCATTCATGAATGTGATCGGCTATATGGATCGTTCAGATTTGTTTGAATTCTTATAGGATTTCCAAGCTAGTGTTATGGCATACTGGGAGTTGGAAGAAGGATAAGAAGGATTTTTCCAATGACTCAAAGGTTGAGTGGGACCCATATTTCTCATCCACATACCACTTAGCAGAGGGACCAGTGAGAGTTATTTAGAACAGTAATAAGTGAACAAAATCCTCCATAATGCTATTAGAAGAACACTACAGTTGAAAAGACATAATGTGATTGGTGGGGTCTTCTTCGGGCTTGCCTTTGAATTTGGGAATATTAGAAGGTAGCTTCGTGGGAATATTTGGCCAAGTGGGGTCATGTAATATGGGATCGTTCGTCAGTTTGGTCAAATATGGAATGATGAGAGATGCCAAGTATGGCATGGAAGGGGGAGTACTAGCCATGGTATGTGATGGTTGGTAATATGTTCCTTGTGAGGATGGTTGGGAGCTTGTCCCTTGTGATGAAGGTTGAGTTCCTCCTCCGTGTGGTGGAGGACTAGTAGGTGGAGTAATTTGGATAGTGGTGCCAAGAAAGGTATATCTAAGAAAGGATGATCCTAGGACCGTGGCACTTATTGTTGTATGTGAAGATTTTACCGATGTATCAACCAAGTGGGGGATACCTCCCAAAATTGGGGTAAAGTTTTTCAAGTGTCTAGAATGATGGGGATGTTTTGGTTCCCCTATGACTCTAGACTATGTGTGGATGTGTAATGGTGGTGATGAGAAGAACAGTTTGAATAAGTGATTTACAAATTACCGAAGTAGTGAATTCATAAATTGCATGTAATCAAATGGTGATAATAATACATAAAACAACAATGTAACTAGTAGTTTGACTGGTTTTTCTGAATCTGCATGCAGGGATATCAAAAAAATAATAATGCACATGTGTTATCTAATGTAATATCCTTCCTATCAAATAGCATTGGACCTCCAAAAAAGCACTCGGTAGTGGGGTTGGAACCCACTAGAGGAGATACTAGTGAAGGGATGAATAATCAGTTATAATGAGGGGTGAAGGGTGCATATCCCAGAAGTACCAGTGATATTTCCCAACAATCATTCAAAATCTTATTGAAGTACGATTGCATCCCATAACCGCCACCTTGGGTACATAAAGCCTATATTTTGGCCACTAAGTCACTTCAATCAAGCACGACATTTATATTTTTGGGCTCAGAAATCGGTCACAAGTTTGATGCTTTCCAAGGATTGGGTGACCCAAGGAGGCATGCATAGAACAAATAGACCTCGGCCTTCAACCCTTCATGGGTTTCTCCCTGCCTTATGGTGTAGGAATTCTTTATTGGGAGGATTTTGGTATCTTATTTCACAACTTTCTAAGTTCCAATGAAAAGATGATGATGGGGAGTTATTTGGATTCATATCCCCAAAATAGTAACTTAGACAACCAAATTATTTTATATTCCTCCTATGGAGGTTAGAAGTAGGTTGATTATGGTTGCTTTTAGGCTGTGAAAATGGGCTATGAAGTTGGGGTCATGGGCTAACTTTGTTTATTAAAAAATGGTGTGCAAAAAAATATCTTTACTAAACAAATGAATCCCTTCTTATCTTCCCAAATTGCTTATGAGCATGAGAAGCGCATACTATGGTTTCAAGTATCTAGTGAAAAACCTTTTGAATATGTGATGTGTGCAAGAAGTGATGGTGAGTGATGAATTTTTAATAAGTTAAGTGAGCAAATTTTGGCATGTTGACATCACTTGGTCCTTTAAAATTGTTGCTACTTCTAACTTACTATATTTCACAAAAAATCCTTGCAAAAATTGACAAAGCTCTAGCTAACTAGCATGGTGGACATGTCAATCCTTACTCTTGATCTTTAATCTCCCTAGAATTTTATCTAATCTAAGAAACCTTTGAAACTATTCCTAGATTGTGAAAATATGGGCATGTGTGGGCCCTTGAATTTCTTTGAGATTATGTTTCAAAAAAAAGATGAGAGGTATTGGCCTTTCCTAAAATGGTTGATTTAAATGGAGATGAAGGTTTCTTCAAGCGATCTCTTTTTCTGATTTCCAAGATCACACAAGCAAGCAAGGAAAGAGAATACTCTAAGATTGTCTAAGTAGCCTTCTATTCTCGAATTAATGTTATGTTTTTGTAAAAGAAAAGATTTTAATGAAATTCAAATGCTAAACTTTAAGCCATCCATGTGGAAACCAACGAAATGAAAAGATATTATGGTTCTTTTTAATCCCCCTAGAAGTATATGTGAGACTGAGTAATCTAAGAAAGAATGAATCTCAAGCCTGCTTGTTATGGATCTTACAAAGTGCATAAAAGAAATCTAAGCTATTGGGAAAAACTCAACCTCAAAAGCCCTTACAATGTAGTGAAAAAGAGCTTTTGCACGGATTTATGCACAGACAGTCGCGCAAAGTGCGCAGACTGCGCGAAATGAAAAATACAAGGATGAGCAGTTACATCTGTATTGTGCGACTATTTTTCCCAAACCCACGCACATGCAGGAAAATAGCAAGCCGAAAATTTAAAATAAAATCATCCAACAGAGGGTTGAATTGTAATGTATGAAGGGTAGGTTGAGCCAATTTTGGACCCTGCAAACACCAGAGAGTGAGAATAGAAGGTATAAGAGTCCAAAGGGGGAGGAATTTGAATCCAAAGTATGGTCACCAAACTATTGGGTTCCTTCTTTCACTTGGGTGAGAAAAAACATGATGCTTTATTTCTTAGTTGGACTAGCTAAACAACACAAAAGAATGGTTAGTAGGTTAGTAGGTTAGTAGGACTACAAACAATGAAATAGATATCAAAGAAGAATAAAATAAAATAAAAAACATGAGTTAAACAACTATCAACAAGAGATGAAAAATATTGAACACAAAGAGTTGGTATCTTATAGACAATAGTCTTGTTAATTTGAGAACACCAAGAGGAGAAATGTGGGATTTGTGAATCCCCTATTCCTCCTAAGGGAGGGCTCTTGAATCCCTCAACATAGAGCTTCTACTCTCCTATTATAACTTGACAATGGTGAAGAAATGTATGGAAAATCTCCACAAGAGGTGGAAAGGCTTTCCTTTCCTATACTTGCTCAAATTGTTCTTGAGAGGGGAAATGGTTTCTCCAAGAAGATTTGAACAACACAACACTACAATAAACTTCTTCTTCTCTTTCATACAATGATCCTCTATTTATAGGAGGATTTATAAATATTGCACAACTAGTTTCAAATGTGAATGGGGAAGATTTTGAAGGTACCTCCCATCCTTTCAGTGATCCCAAGGTGAAATTTTAGGGTGATTCTGGGGTATGTTCAAGATATACTTCATCCCATAAGTGGTTGAGTCTCGACCAAAATCCTCAATGCGTCGTTTCTGCATCCACTTTGGTTGCTTGATTTTCAGTCACACGATAAGTGCATTGTGCACATTGTACACTATGTTATCCTGTGTGTATGTGCACACACTATCTTTGATGAATATGTGTATAAATTCATGATCTTTTTTGCATAGTTTTGTGACTATATAGCCAATTTTGATTATGATCCCCCTGTAATTATTGGTTGCATGATGTATTTATGTTGACTATTTTTTCATCGGTTGTTTGTATTTGCATGAGAAAGTTTTTGGTGATAACAACCACCATGTGTGTTAATTTATATGCCTAGAAGGGGATGCCAAGATATAAAATTATAATGATAATTAAAATCTATCGGGATGTCGTGCACCAGGATTTGGAGAAGGGATGGTGTGTGGAATGAACTATATTCTTGGGTCGGTTAAAGGATATTATAAACTAGTTTCATAAACCCCCGGTGCATTTTTAATAATAAAAATAATATTTAATTCTCCCACCGAGATATCGTATACCAAGATATGGAGAAGCAAGGGTGAGTGAGATAAAAGGTACACATAGGGGATGATATAATTAATGGCGTAATTAAATCCCGATGATATTTAATAATTTCTTAAAAATAATTAAGTGAGGTGCTTTAATTAAATTAAAATATAAATATTAATTCCCTACAGGGATACCAGAGCTTGGAAATGCTAAGAAGGTAGCTTTGAAAATTAATATGTCTGGGGTAAAGTAAACCCTCAGTATTTACCAGGTTAGTAATTAGACTAATCAAAATGCCATTACATGACATATTCAATTAATGAGGATTAATCAACACAAAAGTATATTAAATAAATAAATCCTAAGGAATGAGTTTATAATACAATGATTAATTAACCTAATAATAGTTTTAGGCATGAAGAGTTTCAGTCCACATGTACCATGTTTCAAGACATATGGTGGTTCTAGGATGAGCCACATGTCTAGGTTTCCAATTGGACTACCAACATATCACCCATTAGGAGGTTGTGATGAGGTGGTGTTGGAATGGGTCGATACCCGATAGGTTGATATCGACATGTCAGGTATTGGCTGAGAGTAATTCAACTGGTGTTGGAATGGGTCATTATCTAGTAGGCTGATATTGGCATGTCAGGTATTGATAGAGAGAGAGAAGTTAATGGTGATGAGCATGGAGGGGTTGAGGGTCGACAGGTCGGGGGCCTCGGTGGATAAATTACCATGTGGGTGGTGTTTCATTAGCCATGTCAGAAACCATGTATGCACTAGTTGAACCACGTGGATGCCACGTGGGTTAGGAAATAATACTTGAGACTTTAGGAAGCTATAACTTTTGATCCAAAGCTCAAATTTGAGCATGATTATGGCCATTGAAAATCTCTTGATGAGAAAAATACAATGATGCCCTCAAAAAGAGGCTTTGAGGTGGATAAGGAAAATAAATATTTTGATACCCCACCCCTTTAAGAGAACCTTAGGGGAGGGTAGGTTACCTACCCATTTGGGGGGGAGAGATTAGATTGTGCAAGATAAAGACAAGTATACTTGAGAGGAAGGGGAGGGACCTCTTCCTAGATCAAGTCAACATACACAAGGGGATCATCAAAGCTGACATTGGAAAGGATATCAACTTTATTGGCCTCATGCTTAACATTATAAGTGACAAGGGAAGAGATACAATATAGGATAGATCCAAGGAGATCAATCAGTGTCTCCAAACACCAATGGGTGGAGATATTGGATGGAGAAGAACCTAGTTGGATCTTGGAGAGCATGTGAATAGTGATCTTGGAGTCACCTTCCACAAAAAACGTGGGAGAAATGGTGCATGCAGGTGATTTGAAAACCCCAAATAAGGGCATGTATTTCAACTGCATTTTCAAAATTGATTCCTAAGTGACCATATAATATTCGAATAATTTTTCCTGAACTATCTTGGAATATTCCTCCATAACAGCTAGTAGACCCTGGATTATCTTTGGAAGCACCCTAAAATTTGGATTAATGAAACTGGGAGGTTGGGAAGACTAGGAAAATGGGATGGAATGTTTGGAGGGATGAATAGAGGAGTAAAGTGAGAGAGGGGGGCAAGGGGGTAGCCAAACTGAGAGAATATATTTCTGCCAGGGTAAACATTTGAGGTCTTTGTGGTCCTATTTTTATTTTAGGATAGTCTCTTCAATGTCCTGTGTAATCCTACTCCCCAAAAAAGTTAAAGGTTGGGACTCCTCCTTGAATATTTTTTCGTTACACTCCTTCCAAACCTCCCACAGTAAAAATCCTGGGAACAACTGCTATATGTGGTTGAGAATAGGGTTGTAAAAGGAAGTGTTTCTCCAACAAATGATGGTGGATCTGGAGGATTCCTTGATATGGTCATGTTGTCGAAAGGAGATGGTTCCTTGGTCCCAGAGAGTGTTTCTAAAGGAACATATATTGATATTTTCCATCGACTCTTCATTTTGATTGCATAACATGCAAATCCTAGAGCCCAAGAAGCCCCTTCTATGGAGATGATCCCATGTGAGGATCTTCTTGTGAGAAACCTTCCAGAGGAAAGTGATCACCTTGGGATAGAGGTTCTAATTCTAAATCTTATTCCATATGTCATCTTATAGGATATCAAAATCATGTAATGCAAGATGATAAGATTCCTTTAGGGTAAATCATCCTGCAGGATGGTAACCCCATTTGAGTTTGTCTGTCTAATAAGATATTTTTATTTTCCTAAGATTGAGGTGCTCCATTAGAGAATATAGAATATGTCAATCCTGGAGGGGATATGGTTAGGATCTATGTTCCAAGAATACCAACCAACTTCTACTGATGTTGGGGGCCAATAATCCTTAACGATCCATCCTTTTAGATCCCAGAGAGATATTTTCAATGGGATTAGTCACTAATCAAATTGAATAGCATAAAGTCACTACCATGAGCCTTCCAAAAAAAGAGCAGATCCCGTTGCGAATTTCCCATAAGTTGTGCTATTGGATGATCCCCCTATTTTTCCATGTAGTGAACCAAATGAGGGAGCCAGAGGGAGTATCCATCATTTATATGAGCTTAGAAGAGCTGATATGATCTGGATATTTCTATTTCTATATTCTACTCTAAATTTATCCTCTTTGTTGTAGCCACCTCCATCGGATTTTTTCTCCTAGACTTGTTTTAATAATTTCAGGATCCCGGAGTCCAAGACCTCCTTTTAGCTTCGACAAGCATAAGGTATTCCAAGCTACCAAGGCCCATTTTTTTGATTCTTGATTTCCCTTATAAAGGAAGCTTCTTTGAAGTGCTCTGACTTCCTTGAGAATCTATTTGGGAGAAGCTAAGGCTGAGAAGAGATAAAGAGGGATCACTTGGAGAATTGATTTGAGGAGGAACAAATGGTCAACAATGTTGAGGGGACGGAAGGTATAGCTAGAAAATTTTGTGTTGATCCTGGAGAGGATATATTCTTAGGAATTATTACACACCCCTGAGGTGAGTAGGGGGATGCCAAGATATTTGGATGGAAGGGAGCTCCTAGAGAAGAAAAAAATATGGGAGACATGGAATTTGATGGAGAGGGGGGTGTTGAAGAATAAAATCTAGGAATTTAGGTGATTTATTGAGGTTCCTGAATATTCCATTAAGTCATCAATAAATTTTTAAATAATTCTTTATACCCTTTCAAAGGAGATCCCCATAAACATGGTGTAATCAAGAAATTATTTGTGGGTCAAGGGATAAACATATTGATGGAGTGACAGGTCTTGGATCTTATGATCATTAGCAACATCCTTGAGGCTATGAACTAACCCTTCAACTATGAGAATAAATATTAAGGGGGAAAGAGGGTCTCCTTGTTGGATACCACGGGAGGGGAAAAAAGGATGGGAAGGGGTGACATTTATCATAAAGGGAAAAAAATAAGAGGAGATGATAGATATGATCCATCTGACCTAGTCACAGTGAATATTACCAAAGTATATTACCAGTTGAGCTTATCAAAATATTTGGACATGTTTATATTGATGAGCATGCCCAGGGTTTTGGTGGTTTTTAAGGAGTGGGAGAATTCATGTGCTGAGATAATGTTGTCCATAATTTGGCAACCCTCCACATAGCCATATTTTTCAAGGGAAATCAAGGTGGGAAGAAGGGGTTTGAGGTGCATGGAAATGAATTTAGAGATGATCTTGTAAATGGCATTGCAGAGGGAAATGGGGTGGAATTTTTTTATGGTATACCACCTTTTCCTCTTTAGGGAGAAGGGTGATAAAGGTGGCATTCATAATTGCAATTACTCCAAAAATTCTTTTGGATTACTTCACAAGATAGCATACACCCATTTTGATTACTGACCAGTAATGATGAAAGAAGTCTAAGATGAAGCCATCAGGGCCTAGAGCTCTGTCGGTAGCCAAAATGGAATTGGAAACCTCCACTTTAGATAAGGAAATGGGACACATAAGGCTATCATTTTTCTCCTCTACGATAAGGTCAGGAGTATTTTGAGAGATGGAATGTATGGAAATAGAATGATCTAGTTGAGGTTTAGAGAGTAACTCCTGAAAGAAAGAGGTTAGATATTGCTCAATATCATAATGAGAAGTAAGTTTGTTACCTTGACTAGAATTTAGATGACTGATGTGATTAGAATGATGGCATGGAATCATGGATCGATGGAATAACTTGGAGTAGTGCTCTCCTTCCTTAAGCCATTGGACCCACAATTTTTTTCTCCAAAATATTTCATCTTGATTTTGTCCTTCCTCAATTGAATTAGCTAGATTCCTTTTCTACTGAGCCATCTTTGGTGATCATCCATGGGAGATAATTTGGTGTTGTATCTCTTCCATTTGGGATTCTAGGAGTTGTTGTGCTTGAAAAATATTCCCAAATACTATCTTATTCCATATTTTTATGATTTTCTTGAGGATCTTGAGGTGCTATTAGAAGCGATACATGAAATATCCATTTGGGTTTCCTCCCACCATACCTTGACATCATTAATAAAATTAGGATGGGAGAGCCATAATTTTTCAAACTAGAATGGTTTTATGTGGGGTTTATTGAGGATGTCGAGGGAGAGACAAATTGGCTAGTGATTTGACCCTTCTATTGGGACAATGGTAGCTTCCATGTGCATTCCATAGAGAATGAGAGATTATAAAATAAAAAATCGATCCAATATGCAAGCTACTTGATGAGGTCCCCTGTGACAATTGTTCCAAGTGTAAATGCCATTGATGGTCTCTAGATTAATTAATTGACGATCTTGGCTAAATTCCTTGAATGATAAATTCTCAAGATCAAGGCACCTAAGACCCCTTTAATTTTCTTCCAGAGAGGTGATGAGATTAAAGTATCCACCCATTAGCCAAAAATGAGGATGAGTTAGATCAACAGTGTGTTGCAGATGCTGCAGGAACTTAATTTTTTCCTTGAGCTACTACAGTCCATAAACATTAGTGATGAACCTAGAATTTTGCTCACCCAAAGGATGAAACTTAGTTTAACTTTTTTATTTAGTGAAGAAAACATTCCACACAAGTTTTATGAAGAAAATATCTCTATGGCTAGGGGAAAACCACAACAGATGGAATGAAACCCATAAATCAACTCTAATCTCAAATATGTTGTATAAATGGAATTCTAACAAGAGAAGGCTAGAATCCTACCTCATCAGTACATCCGAAGAAGACCACCTTTGAGCACATGACCCAAAGCATTATCCATGCAACTTGTCCTCAACGACCAAGATATGAAATCATGTGGTAATGATATATAATTTTAACATATAAATCAACATAATCCATTAACATACATAACAAATACACACATGGAAAGAAATATAAATATTTTCAAGATATCAACAAGACGAGAAGAGAGTATTTCTATTAATGTAATCAACATAAGTACATAGGTG
>CBVK0101626615.1:0-14310 GCA_900067695.1 Picea abies
AATGCATTTGAGGAAACACTCTTTTTTTTGTGGCTTGAATAGAAATGGTGATGATAAATGATTAAAAGTAGTGGTGGAATAAGCTTGTGAAATCATACTTATGAATGGAAATAGAAGCACCAACATTTAAACATAAGACTGTTTTTTTGTTGATGACTTAAATAGGAAATGCTAAGTTTCAAGATCGTCATTAAGATTCAAGTTCTCAGAGTGAGTTTATGTTTTCTTTTCAGGATAGTCTTTAGATAGGAATTAACTTACCTGCACATACAGTGTATCAGCTCGAAGTTTACCAACCCTAGTTTGACAATTTAGTGTTTCAAGTCATTCAAATCTTCAATTTAGCAGCCTGACAATGTGTGAGGTCAAAGGAGTATTTGTGATGGCTGAAATACATTATAATTCCCAGAAGTGGAGTAATGAAGACTCAACTGGAAGTATTAGCTACCAATGAGAATATTACAATTCATAATGACTTTGTACACATGGATTCGAATCTGAATTACATTATAGATCCATGTGGATATATATCAAATAGTTGTTCATGGCCATGAATAGGAAATACAAAGTAGACATATTCCATACGTTGTCATAGTCACGAACAAGACACAGTGGAGTTCAGTCTCAAAATCAACTGAATATATCTGTATACAATGGAGTACAATTTGTTCTTCCATTATCATTGAAGTCATATAGGTGCTGGTCCAATGAAATACAACAACATATATGGGGTGTTTCTACTGTAAAATGGAGGTCTTCTACACTATCTGTCGAAGGTACAAGTATACATTATGTGAATAGAGGAGTTGAAGTTGAATAAAATGAGACTCTGTTTGATTACTGGTCATTAAGGTATACCATTAAAAAAAGTGAGGCAACCCACCAATAATGAAAGTAGGTTTCAAGGCACCGAGTACATTCAACAAGTGTTAATAAGGGTGTTGAGGTCAAACACTTGAATAATCCATTGATCAAGATACATTGATGTATTCCCGACTGTCTATGGAAGGAGAACCTGCCATTGATGACTGCAACCCTCTAGGTACTCATAAGAATCTAGATCTCAATTCCAGAATAGATGAGCTAAAGTCAATGGAAGGAGACCCGATGAAAGGAGAGAATTAAGGAATATATCATCATCCAGCATGAGGTACAAAGAAATAGCTTGATCATTAGGAGGATCATGAAAGAATAGGATTTTTATGAACGAAATACCATGTGTGTCTCTCGCATGCACTAGATGCAAGTAGTGCATGAAAGATACCCTCTGAATAATATCCAATAATGAAAATTTTTGACAAAGGTGAAGAAACCACTAATGGGTCTAATGGAATCCAAGACACTGCATGAATCATAGTGTATGAATAGATTTCTTGTCGTTGAACACAAAGGAAACCCCCCAATTAACGACCAATGAGTAGATGTCATCCACTAGGTTCAAGGTTACCTACCAATGATGAAAGTAGGCCTAGGGTGCAAGGTAAGAAAATGAATTCATGTGATTTTGAGATACACTGAGGGTATGGCCGACATGAAAAGTCATGAGTTATGAGAAATGGATGACACGTGCTTTATAATTCCTTTGAAAAATATCATGATATATATGGATAACTCAAGAAGCATAGGATTAACACTAATCATTGACAAAAACTTGCGATGTAGGAGGCATCAAAAAAATCTCCATAGGGACTAGAAGAATAACTAATCGGAGGAGTAGACTCTAAGTAATGAGCTCAGCTTCCTAAGGTCATGTTAAACCCAAACCTTGGATGAAAATGAACTCAAGAGTTTGTGCTATGTTCAAAGAAGACACCAATGCTACCGATAGGAGATACTATTATTTTCTCTCTCGTCTTTTCATGGTTTTTTCATAGTCAAGGAAATGTTATGATATAAGAGATGAAATGAGTGTCGTGAAGAAGAAACTAGTTCCAAGAAGTGGAACATACCTATGCTCAATGCAAGGGAACACATGCGGGGCATTACACTTAGGGGTATGTTTCCTCTTTGGGTAAAGGGTGTCAAGGTGCAAATGATATATGAAAGGAACTGCTTGGCTAGTGATGAGAATTGTTGGGGAAAAAGGATTATAATGAGAAAGAGGGAGCCAAAAATAGTCTCAGAAATACAAGCAGGATAATGGAATGCAATTACAACTTAACTCGAAAAGTGTCCTTTTTTCGTAGATTTAGTCCCCTAGGCTCGAAAAAGTATAAAATAATACCCAGGAGAACTCTTCTAGCCAATGGTGACTAGAGTATTCATTTTTCGTAAGTAGTCTACTTGGTTTAGAAAAGGGTTAAACTTATACCAAATAGACATCCTTTCAAAACCATTTAACAAGTGTGAAAGAGACAAGTTCTCTCGACAATTTTTTCATTTTTTCGGGAGTCGGAAAAGAGCTTAACCAAGACTCATGGGGAGTCCCATAGGTAATATTCAGAAGGATATTGAGTAATAAAAATGGGGTTCGAACAACAAGTCATGTTGGGACTATAAGGAACTCCTCGATCCTAGGGAGTATCATTTGCATGGGCACAAAATGACAAAATGGTTCTAACTAAGGTACCCATGTTTGGTAAATTGCTACCACTTAATAACAACACTTCTAGTAGTAGTAAGAAGGTTTTGTGTCGCTAATAAATGGGTTTGTACCTAGGGAATATGAATCATGGTCGTAGGATGATGCAGAAATGAAAAGCGGGGTGAGAACCTATCCTATATGTCGATGATAGAATATACTTTTCGAAGGCACAAACAGGCGATACAACACTTGAAATATGTTAAAAAACCCTGGACAAAACCACTTCAAACCAGGTCTTTCATTGCACTATTATTCCATAGGAAAAATTGTATAAAAATTGGCTTTTTGTATATTTCATTTTTTTTTTGTTTTTTTCAATTTGATAAAGGAAAACAAAAAACATGTGGTCTTCAACTCAACTCATATATTTTATAATGGATGCATGTATAAATGAGTTTTCTTTACTTAGTTATGTGAAAAATTCCAATCTAAAATGTAATTAGCATATGCACTAGATACTTGATTAGAACTTCTAGGGATGTAATTATAAGTAAGAAAAACAAAGTAACATTCCAAAATTCATACCTGTAGGAATCGTCAGAGTAAAGTAGGATCTCTCACATGGTAACTTTCATTCAAATGACATACAACTAACTGGGATTCCATGCGAACTTATAAATATCGAACACCATGTGAAATGACATTGCGTAATAGTTGTATGATGACATTATACTCACCCACATTATTTGTTGATGGCTCTAAAAAAATGCCACCTGAAGACACCAGTTGTCCCTCAGGTGAATAGATAACCTAAGTGGCAGAAGCCAAGTTCCACATATGAAAAATGGCACTGTTTGTGAATCCTAAGTATACCAAATACTCCGTTGACATATGAAAACCAAGTAAAAACTAAATAATAAAGTCGATGATGCAAAAGAGAAAAGAAAAAATAAGTATATACACTAATATACAAAGGTCACACCCAAGTTTGAGGGCTCAAGCATAATACCTTTAAAGGTAGAGCCCATTTATGGGCTCGTCCAACACATTCCCCTCATAATATCATAATTCTTAGGCTCCTTTCTCTAGGACACGTCGCACGATATAAGGATCGTGCCACATGGAGTTGAACTTTACTTCCCCTAGTGGTTCTTTGGCTTGGTCATAAAGGAGAACCAAGTCACCCTCAACATACTGTCGGGGATAGATAGACTTATCGTATTGGACCTTAACACATTGTGTATTCTCTTCTATGGTCGTAGAGGCATCTCGACACTGCTCATTAAGGTGCTCTAGGTGCACGAGGCATTCTTTGAGATCGATCTTGTTAGGTAGGAGCTCAACTGCCAACTTAAGGGAAGGGATTTTACATTCAATAGGAATAATTGACTCCACGCCATGTACTAACTGAAACGATCAGAAAGTGGTGGAAGTATTTACCATATTTCGGTATGCCCAAAGTGCAGGGTAAAGCATCACAAGCTAATTAGATTTACTCTGACTGAAAACGTTTTTACAAAATGGTATTTAGAGATTTATTCAAAGTCTCTACTTATCCATTTTCCTAGGGATAATAAGGGGATGAATGATCATGTGTAAACCCCAATTTCGATTCCAACTATGTCATCAACTCATTATGGAAGTGACGACCATGATTAGTGACAATCTCTCTTGGTATTCCAAAACTGGCTATAATCTGATTTAATACGAAATTTTTTTGGGGGCATGAGTACATTCTCCAAGAGAGCACCTAACAAGGGTGACACTTCTTAATTTCTTCAACGCAATATTTAAAATTTGATGGCCAAAAATAATCGGCTCACAATATATTTTAGGCTATCGTAAGATTGGATAAATGACCACCACATGCCCCACTATGATAGTCATTGAGAGCAGCCTCAGCCTCCCGTGATTCAAGCAATGACGTAAAATATTATCTACCCCTTGACAATACAAAGTGTCGTCAATAATAAGGTAGTTTTTAGACTGATGACATACACGTCGTCAATCATATCTCAACAGATGTTGGGGGAGCTTTAGGGTTTAAAGGTAGATTAAAATATCTCCATAACAAGGGTCCAAAGACAATATAAGGAATATATGTTCATCCATGAAGTAATCATCATGAAAAATATCCTCATCCAATCTAGGGAAGTATGACATCAGTTCTAAAAAAACTAGCGATTTATTGGATTTCGCAGAAGAAAAATCGAGATCAAATTCTTTCAAAATAACAATCCACTTATTGTATTTCCCCCTTATGATACTCCTAGTAAGGACATATTGAAATGGATTGATATTCGTAACCATCGTAGTTTTGTAGAGTAAGATATAATGCAGTAGTCTTTGAACCGCATGTATAGTGGCCATGGCTATCCTCTCTACATGAGAGTATTTGAGTTCATGACCAATTATATTTTGACTAAGGTAGTAGAAAACATGCTCATGGAGCTCATCATCCTCCTGAACAAGTACCATACCAACCATCCCTTCGAACGCAGCGATATAAAGCAGAAAGTCTCTATTGTAGTTTGGGGGCTTCAATAGAGGCACCGATACCAAGGATTTCTTAAGAGCATCGAAGTATTCTCGAGCTCACTCATCCTATATGAATGGAGCATCCTTCTTCAAAAGATGAATGAAAACTTTAGCTAAACTGACATAATTAACTATGAAATGACACAGGAAGTTATCCTTCCCCTGTAAACCCTGAAGTTGTTGGATTTTGTGTAGGGAAGGAAACTGAAGTATTGCCTCAACCTTCATAGAATCCACCATGATCCCATGCTCAGAAACTATGAATCCTAAAAGAAAACTAGACCTAACACAAAAGATGCACTTGTGAGGGTTCAACCGAATGCGATAATAACAACATCTCTCAAATACTAGTTGAAGGTGAGTTGAGTGATCTGATAATAACAACATCTCTCAAATACTAGTTGAAGGTGAGTTGAGTGATCTACCCTCTTAAGAGAGTGAGCAACAAGATAATATAAGTAAGCTTCAACTATATTCTTAAGATCATGAAACGCAAAGGTCATGGCACGTTGGAAGGTCGCTCTAGTGTTTTTAATATCGAAAGGAATTTTTGGTATGAAAAGGTACCCCAAGGACAAATAAACGTCATCTTTTATTGATCCTCGGGTTGATCTGAATTTGATTATAACCTAAAAATACGTCCATGAAGGAAAAGACTTCTCTTCCCACACACTCATCAATAATCTGGTCAATAAAAAGAGTGGGGAAGTTATCTTTAGGATAGACTTTGTTTAGGTCCCTAAAATCCATACATACGTGGATGGTTCCTTTCTTTTTATCTATAGGAATGGGGTTGGACACCCATTCAATCAAGGGAACCAGGTAGATGAAGCCAACATTGAGTAGATTCTCCACCTCTACCTTAATAGCTAGGGCCTTCCTAGGATTAACAACTCTAAGATTTTTCCAAACATGTTTAGAATTTAGATAATTTGTAATCTCATGTTTGACCATTTTGGGGTCGATCCCTTGCATCTCTTTGTATGACCAAGAAAATACATCTCATAATTCCTTGAAGAGATCGATGTAGACCTGAATTTCCTTAGGTGAACAATCTACACTGATATATACATTCTCAATTTTACCAGAGGTTCGAGAGATTTTGATCGTGATGGTAGGATAAATGTTCTCCATGTTTCCTTTGACATAAATACCATGTGTCTCTAACGGAACCACAACATGACCGACCATCTCACTCAAGGTGGAACTAAACTCATCTTGTTCAATCCTAACAATCTTCGAGAGAAAATAGGATTGATGATTCATATCGTCCCAAGGTCTATCATGACCAGAGATGGCCTCTAAAATGGATTCTTCCTAGAGTAAGGTATCATCAAGGAAATCACGTGAACAATATGATTGGACGACCCATATGGTCTCTAAGACAGGATCCATCTCATCCGTCCATGAGGAGGAAGGATCCGGGTTAGTGGTAGCTTCTAGAATAGCCTGATACACAACTTCTACTGTGGACAATGGCATCGCCATCCCAATGTGTGAATGACCTCTGTATGGCATAGTAGGGGAAGGGAAGGTAGGGTCCAAGGATCATTGAAATATGAAGTATAGAAAGGAATGGACCTCATCGATGATGAATACTCACTGAAGATGTCATTAATATATGCAATCGGTGTCGTGAAATCAAAAGTACCCATCAAGGAGGAATACATCCCAATACCAACATTCTCATTTTCCTACTGAGAATTATCAATAACATTGATCGAAGGTCCCATTGATGCATTAGGACTAGGACAAACAAAGGAAAACTTGTCGGTGGTCACAATATTTCCTTCATGAGGAGATCATAGAATGCAGAAAACTGACGATATAACTATTGCCATATCATAAGTTCAATTATAGCCTAGTAGTAGATTATAGTCGAGAGGTGCATCAACCACCTCAACCTTGATCTCCTTAGCCTTTCTTCCTAAATGGAATGAGAAAGAGAAAAGAATACCATGGGGTCTAAAATAACTTCCATCAAATACAGTCAGCATGGTCATGGATTGAGACAGGGGTGAAGAGCCAATGGCTTTCCAACAGGCTAGAGACATCGCGGATGTCGAAGCACCTTCATCAATTACAATACGCTTGATGGTGACTTTCGTGTACAACACATGGATTTGAAAGGCCATGTGGGAAGGTAAGTGAGGCTTAACATCCATGACATCAAACTTGATAACCTTTGAGGAGGCTTAACATCCATGACATCAAACTTGATAACCTTTGAGCCATATGGGTCTATAGATCCTAATGTAGATAGCAAGGTGTTCCTCTGTGAATGACATGTCTGAAGCACCTCCAAAGTTGACATCATGCATGGGGTTTGGCCCAAATCCTCAAAAGTCGAGTAATTTTGGGAGGCTCTGGAATTAGGATTGTGGCAAGAGCGCTTAAGTACTCCTTGTAGAATACGAGGAACAGGTTTCAACTTATCGATATGTAAAGGCATTTTCAGGGGAGGAGGAGACTCTAGACCTAAAAAATTCTGTGAAGAACCATAATCGTGAGATCGAGTGGCTACATCAATCTGAGACTTAACCATATTGACACAAATATGGATACCATCATTCCTCAATTTTGGGGCACAAGTGGGTAAGGTGATCATCTTTACAAAGTTTACAAAGAAACTTCACCTTCTTCTTTTCTTTCTTACCCTCACCAACATTATTATTTGATTTATCATTATTATTGTCGTCCTTGGCTTTATTATTATTATTATTTTTCCCACCCTTATGATTACTACCACGTCCTTTCCTCTTGTTCCCTCCCACTTGTTGGTTACCATTTGGTTTTGACGATGATTGTACATAATCAACATCCACCAACAAGGTGGTGGAGGACGAAGCCTTAGGTTATCCTGCTACATATTGGTTAAGAGACAAATCTTTCACTTGGTTTGTCACCTGGTCTGCAGTCTTAGAATTTTTGGAGCCTACAATGTCATCAACATGAGACCTGGTCCTTTGTCTAGGATCATAATTTGACCATGGTGCGTCAAGGAGAATTTCATAAAGCATCTTGGATTGAGCATATATAAGGTCCACCTGCTGGGATTTGAAGATGGCTTATTTCTCAGTGGTCACTCTGGATGTAGAAACATCCTTCGAAATGTAAGGCAAAAAAGACTTGAGGAACCATTCCAACATAAACTATGGAGGAATGTAGACTTTAATAAAACTCTTCCATCTACACCACTCTTGATTATGATCAGAAATATGGGTGGATTTATCTTGTCTAAGAGTCGACAAGAGTTCTAGGCATACATCGTAACAGACTGGTAGTTGGAAGTGATTGAGAAAAACCAAAACCATCTAACTGAAATTTTCGTAGGTTCCCCCAGGTAGCTTGATGTACCACTTCATGGTGGCCCTAACAAGGGTGTGTTGAAATAGCCTCAAACAAATAGAATAGTCATTAAGGGAGTTAGATGAGCACCATAGATGAAAATTAGTCACATGATCACCCGGGTCTTCGCCATTCTTTCCTTCAAAATTTGGAATGTCAGAAGAAATTTTAGTGGGGATGGGGGGCTATGACAGATCATGACATAGAGGGTCATTCATCAATTTTGATAAGTTTGGAAGATTTAGTGTGGCCAGAAAAGGGAGTCAGGGTTGCAACATTTGATCTCATGCTCTCGGTAAAGATTGGGTTTGAGAAACTGTTGGCCAACCAAGGTTTTGTTAAACACCATGGCCCTAATCGGTAGGATAATATCCTCCTCCCATTTGATTTATGAAAGTTTGTAAGGGAACCATACCCACATAAGCGACATGATAAAGATTATATATGTTTCCCCCAAATGAAGGAACTCTGTGTTGGGGGTTTCCCATACTGTAAAATTGACTCCCTCTAGATGGAACACCAGAGGATAGAGGGGGGTTCACCATGATAAAATAATCTGTAGGAATCGGTGTGGAGAAAGAGGGAATGATAGACAAAATATAGGAAGTAAACTAACCACCCATTTGAGCACTCCATCTTGGAGCATTGAATCTAGGATTAGTCCTGGAGGAAGGATGATTCCAACATCTAGCCATAGGATTCACATGAGGGATATTACCTCCACCAAATGAGAAAGGAACATAAGGAGGTGTCATGCCCCCAAACCCAAAACTAGGATTCATATTAGTCGTCAAAATAGTGGATGAGAAGTGCGACGTCATGTTAGGCATACCAAAATAAAAAGGATTAAAGGCCAAAGGTATTGACTGAGTATCATGATTCAACATATTTCATGGGAATACAAAAGGATTTGTTTCCATGGGATGAGCAGAGCTCTTGGGTTGGGTAGCACATGATGAGGGAGCCTCTGGAATCCAAACCATCGATGAAAAGGGAGTCGAGAGGACCCCACTAATCACAGAGGATAGGGAATTTGAAGGGCTTCCCGATACATTCATATCTAACTCAGTACTCATGGTAGGATGATCACGAGCCTTGGAGGTAGAGATATATGCACCATGATTATTAACTCTATGCCTTTTAGAAGGTGACTTTGGTAAAGGATCAAGACACGATGCAAACTTCAAAAGACAAAGACACTAGCGAGGGGGTTGGTATTTCTCCATGATGACTTTGAACTTGAGATACAATACAAAATCCTAAGGACAACTGATAATCAGAGAGCACACTCATAAATAAAGAAAAAGGACAATGCACAAAAACAAGATATGATAGCTGAAAGGGACCTCCGAAACTAAAGTAGGTATGTCTCACCCAAGAGGGGCCTGAGACTCTGCAACAATAGAGTGGAGGTGTCAGAATCAGTTAGAGGGGCCTGAGACTCTGCAACAATAGAGTGGAGGTGTCAGAATCAGTTATAAGGACCCTTGTAGGCTTCACAACACATCTAGTTAGATCCCTCCCGAGAGGAAATCCTCCATAAAGTTTGTGTGTTGTCTGATTCATATCTGAATCAAGGTAATTACAAAATAACCATTGCAAGAAACCTATGTGGTTTCAAACAACTAGAGTCACCATGATATAACCAATGCTCAGGAGATAAGTTGCAAGTCCGATCCACCGTATGGGCAGGGTAGCAAAGCCCGAAATATTGAAAACACTACCTCTCAAGGAGTTAAAGGCACTAGAAAGACTCCCAAATACAAATAGAACCCCAGAAATATCTCTGGCACTAAGAATTTATTAGAGGGATATCTCTGCAACCAACATCATGCAGCCTCATGATTAACTCCGGTGTGAGTGGAGCCTCCTGAGGACACTAATTATATAATGGTTTTCACCACTCCTTAGTTAGACACATATGTTCAATTTTATAGCCTTGGAGAAGTTTACTCACAAAATCCTATTCCAAGGCCCTAGGTCCTATACTTGTGTGTGTACCCTGAAAAATAAAATCATTTATAATCAATTTTAAATATTCAACGTTAATTTTAATGGTTTTTTCTTACTCAAGAGGTGCGATTGTGAAACTAATGGTATTATGACTTAGCATATATAAAAAGAAGCAAATGTAAAAACATTGCTAAATACTAGTCTTGATTTTCAATGAGATGGTATGCTTCTAAATGTTGTTTCTAAGATGCAATCTCTATAATTTTAATGAAGTGAAATCTTTCCTACTATGCCAAAACTAATGTAAAGTAGCCAAAAGTGAAAATTCCATAAGTAAAATGCAAGAAAGGAATTTTTTTTGTATTTTTGATATAATAAAAAGAAAATGCAAGGATTGAATAACAACCTCACATGCAGACCCTACTGTAAGAAAAAGGATACAGGCCAAGAAGGATACCAAGAAGCAACTACCCAGACCCAAGTGCAAGGACAACAAATGATAGAAATGATAAGAAAATAGTTTTCCCAAAAGATTCACCAATAAAGCGTCTTTGTATCACTCTGTAGGCACATGATAGTTAGAAAAGGGACCCAAGAAGTCTCAATAGCCAACAAAACAACCAGCAAACACCAAACTCAGCCAAAAATTATAAAGAGATAGTGTACATGATTGTTCAAACAACAACTCATGTATGTATTCCCCCTAAAGGAAGACAACTCGCGTATGTGTGTGCCCTCTCAAGGGAAATCCCACGTATGTCAAGGAAGACATTGTCTAGGAAAGGGGTAAGCCAAGAAACTTAGATATAATGGAAAATATAGGTTGTCAAGAAACAAACGACATAGAAACCTAGGAAAATAGAGAGAAAATTAAGGAGAAAAACACCCAATACCCCAAAAACGAGATCTCCCCAGTGGAATCTCCAATCCTGTTATGAGGAAAATCTCTCTATGGCCAATGGAAAACCACAACAGACGGAATGACACCCAGAAATCAACTCTAATCTCAAATATTTTGTATAAATGGAATGCTAACAAGAGAAGGCTAGAATTCTACCTCGTCCGAACATCCGAAGAACACCATCGTTGAGCACACGGCCCAAAGAGTTATACCTGCAACTTGTCTTCAACAACCAAGATACGCAAGCATGTGGTAATGATATATAATGTTAGCATATAAATCAACACAATACATTAACATACATAACAAATATGCCCATGGAAAGAAATATAAATATTTGCAAGATATCAACTAGATGAGAAGAGAGTATTTCTATTAATGTAATCAACATAAGTACATAGGTGACAAACTTCTATAACGACACATATCAGAACCAAGAAATTAAGTCCCTCCAGTTGGGCATCCACCACTTCAATACTCCACAAAGGCAAGCTCACTTGTAGGATTCAATGAGGTTCTCCATCACAAGATAAGAAGAGATTGGGGGATGAACACAAGAAGTTCAAACTTTCAAGGATCAATGAGGTTCTCCATCACAAGATAAGAAGAGATTGGGGGATGAACACAAGAAGTTCAAACTTTCAAGGAAAAAGGGATGCAAACTCAATTGAGGTGAAATTTCTCGAGTATATTTGCTCTCTATCATGTGCTGAATGTCTGCAAGTCTTGGATATAGCTCAATTTATATCCTCGAAATGGAATTGAAGGGTCGATTCAGAGCATTTCCAATATATGGAAGGTCAAGGATTACAAATCTTCTGACATGGCATGGAAACTCGACTCAATTTGTAGTTTTTGTGCACCAAACCCAATGTACACGGGATGTAATGGAGCAGCACGCATATGTATGTGAGTTGTATAACTGGCAAGTTGCATACTTGTATAAAAATGAGTATTTTTAGCTCTAGAGTGAGGGGAAATGAGGTCTGCAAAGGGAAATGAAAGGCCAACAAAGAAAGATGCATGGAGTGTGGCAAAATTTTCTATACAACAAGAATCTTATATGGATTCCATAGGAGTTTTATGCCTCCCTCTAAACATGTAGAGTCAATAACCATAGAGCAACTCGTTTTCCATATTTCAGAGAGAAATTTTCTAAGAACCTCTCTGGAACATTTAGTTTCCTGGAGAAGAGTGATATATGGTGATTTTGATTGCAACTTGTTTCGTAAGAGTATGTGATTACTCTTACCATTCAGGCCTCGTATATTCTATTAGACTACTTTCATTAGAAACTAGGAGACGGTCAGAATGTGTCCGTGGTTACAAAATTCTATCCTGAATTAACCAGGATGTCACCAATTTCTTGCAAGAGATGAAGGATGGATTTCCTACCTCTTCTTTTGTATTCCTTTGGGGGTTTTTGGGCTTAATATTGTTGTGTTGAATACCGAGATTTGGATTTGGAGTAGTGGCCCCAGAAGGCCTCGGGGATTCCTTTCTTCTTTTGCGAAGGGATTTTTGCACAAATTGAATATGCTCTGGAGCAATTGATTGCATATCATGTCTTTGAACAACATCAATAATGATTTTCAAGTCTATACCATCTATCTCCATTCCATTCTTCTTTATGTCCAAGCCATGTTAATTGTCTTAAACCATAGGGACATCCTCCAGAGGAGGCATGTCAGAGGGGGAGACAAAGATTTTGGGATTTTTGGGGTCTTCAGGGTGGGGTGGGGGATCTAAATATTTTTTATTCTTGGGGGCAGGAATATCCTTAATGACCATGGTAGAGTTTTGGGGAAGGTTGTTGAGGGAATCAAATTTGTTTTTGAGATCATGGGTTTTGGAGGGTCCAGAGGGACCTTGAGGGACATATTTTCTATTAGAACGATAGCCNTGAGAGGGACCTTGAGGGACATATTTTCTATTAGAACGATAGCGAGAAGATATCTTGGAAAAAACCTTCATCATCCTTTTCAAGTTCAAATTTGGAAGGCTTGGGAAAATTCAACAAAGGGAATTCCTTGTAGAGGTGACCATTCTCATGAAAGTGGTGGCAACAGATAGGGATGAATTCATAATCCAGGGTTTGGATCCATTCAATATCTTGGAAGGTCAGGTAGATCAAGTTAGGTATGGGATCTGAGACATTCATATATATGTAGATGCGAGCATTGGCGATATAACTATTAGCGGCCTTGCTTGGTCGCTTCAGAGTATTTTACAAAAGTGCCTAAGGTATTTCCTATATATGCTAAGATCTCTTCCTACAAGTACTACTGAGGGACAGAAGAAAGGAGAACCCATACTGGGGAAAAGGAGAAGCCCTCCTTGTCAAGGTTGAAATTATCCTTCTAGTACCAGAGGTGAAAGCCCATTGAATGAAAAAATAGGGTCCATTCTCAAAGATTCACTCTCTTGTAGGGGGGTTTTCAAACATAGTCGTAAAGAAACCTTTGGAACTAAGTTTTAGTTCAAAATGACAAGTAGGTTTCCAATGAGGGTTGATCCAGGAAACCAAATCTCTCTTAGTTGGACAAATTCCGAGGAACTTATTGATTATTGAATGATATTTCATGTATTGCACATATCCATTGAGCCAATTCAAACAAATCTTATACCTTAGTGTTTTGGCTACCTTTGGGATGCATTGAATCGATTTCCACTTTGTGATGCCATATAGAGTCAGTTGGGTGTCTGGCATGGGTTCCTCAAGAGGGGGAGTTATTACGCCGATAATGTCATTACTTATAGAGGAAAGATTAGATAAATCAAGTCCAAAAGGAACAGATCCCATTCCCTTGTTGCATGTGGAGGGGGGCCTAACCCACCCCACAATGACATTGAAGAAGATTCAAACCTATAACACAAGTAGAGGGGAACAAAACCCTAACAAAACACTAATTCCATAAGTTTTTGTTTACTTAAATGATATTTTGGTATTTCAACAAAACTTAGTGTTATCATGTATACCATGTTTGAACAATTTTGAACCTCATATATATATATATATATATATATATATATATATATATATATA
>CBVK0101626635.1:0-13403 GCA_900067695.1 Picea abies
CTTGTTAGAATATGTATTGTACTTTTCAAAAATATTTTTTAGGGTTTTTTGATTTGAATTAATGTGTTGTATTGCAAATTGCAAATTTCTTTTCTAACCTCAGTTACAAATGTTTTAAATCCACATACAAGTAATTCTTTTATGTATTAGGGATTATTTTAAGGATATACCTAAAAGATAATTTTGAGCCAATTTTTCATAATGTTATTTTTTTTTAACAAAAACTAAAGAAAAGTTATATTAAAAGAGTTGTGGATAATCACAAGAGAAGTACAAGAGTTGAGTTGCAGAAGATGAAATTACTAAATCACTTCTTTGTATGCTTTCAGTAGGTATGTGGTGAGTGGAGGCATGACTTTCTACTATGCTAAAGTCGACCTGAGCTTTTACAGTAAAGATCATACAGTAAGTGCCTGACAAAAAGACTATTAAACAGAGCATACACTTAAAGCTTGTTCACATCCGGTGTTGGGGGTTCTCCTTCTGTTGAAAGCCGCAGATTTAGGTCCAATCGCGGTCGAGGTTCTGGAGAAGATGTTTCATCAGAGATGGTCGCAGAAGTTGCTGGGGAGGCCAAAGGTGAAGCAGGACCAACCCCAAACTGAAGAATTTCTATTTGTTTCCTTAGCGCCTCACACTCGTCCTTTGTTCGTTGATGTTCTCCTCAGTGCTAGATGGTGATTTTCGTTACAGTTAAGACTTGACCTAAGAGGGATCTAAGCTGAATATGCAAGTTTTGCACCGTATTCACCAATTCCTCATGCTCTTCTACTAAGATGGCACGCTGGCTTCTTCTGCTCCTCATTTTGCTGGGGTTGCTTTTGATGCCTGTCTGAATTATGCAAGTGCATGTATCTGCAATCGAAGGAGGGGTAGAGTCAACTCTCTTCTGCAGAGTATGAAATAGACCCAAGAAGTGTGCCATGCGTCCTCTGATATGATCCATCATCTACGCAAGATTCAAAGGACGATTTTGATTTCCCATTTTTGAATGAAAACACAAGCTACTACCATGCCCTCTGTTGATCCTGGTACTGCTCGCATTACCAGAATTCAATGGATAGTACACCCATGGAGTCATGCTGAGCGAATTCATTCCACCCCAAGTCTTGTTACCACATTCTGGAGCAGCTAGAAGAATGTCGAAGTGACCTCCTAGGCTGGGGGAGATGGATGGTGTGTGTAGAGTGGCACGTGCTGAGATGAAGGAGGGAGCGTCAAGGTGGCGAGAGGTGAGGTATAGCATCTTGCGGGCCCAGATGCATGAGCCAAGTGGCAGAGTCAGGGGAGAGTTGTTGTGATGTGAAGAGTTCACGCTGGTGGCCATATTCAAAGTCCAAGTGTCGAGCTGAGTGGATAGGTGAGCTAGCCACCAAATGTCAAGTTCTTGCCGGGTGAGTGACTAGATCATGGGATGGGTTTGTGTTGCGTGAGTCCATTGACAAACAACAAACCCGACTCTAGAGCAATTGTCAGGTTTGCTTGGGTATCGACCATTTGATTATTGCGTCTAAGGACATGGAAGAGGGAAATATTAGAGAAGTGTTTGATAGTTATCGAGATTCGTTGGAGTATGACATTTAATTGGATATTTAGGGGGTGGGAGCCTTTGTGGGCATTATTTATAATTATCTTAGAATCCCCTATGACCGAAAGGGAGTGGATGCTCATATTTTTGGTGAGGAGAAGGCCTTGATACAGAGCGTAAGCTTCGGCTTGATTATTGGATGAAATTCCAAGGCTCCAGTGGAAGGCGAGTGTTTGATTTCCTCATGGGAAAATGATGACCCCTCCCGCTCCTGCCACCCCGTTTGATTTCCTCATGGGAAAATGATGACCCCTCCCGCTCCTGCCACCCCATTCCATGATGTTATTAATAATAATAGATTGTGTACATAATCATGGTTTTGTAGATTAACATTTGGGTCTATTGAGAATGATCTGAAGTTATGATGATTTTATTTAATAAGTGTTTTCTTAGATTAAATTCAATGCACAATCTAATATAGGTGAACAAACCTTCTTCTTCAATTTTTTAATCTAAGTTAAGATATACTTTCCTCTTCCTTTTTTTTTTTTAAGATTTCTACCTCCTTAAAGTGAATGGGGAGGTTTAGGAGTCCACCCCCAAAAATGATGAAATATACTTTTCTCTTTCTTTTCTTTTCTTTTTATAAGATTTCTACCTCCTTAAAGGGGAGGTTTATGAATCCACCCAAAAAAAGTGATGAAGGAAATCATGGTAGTTGTGATAAACTTAGGGAAACAAGATATTAGGAAGAGAAAATATTCAAAATGAAGATTCACTCCTTTAAATTATGTTTCCCATCTTTTAGGTTGTCAAAGTAAACTAGAAAAATTCAATGGGTCTTGGTTCAATGGTAAAGCATGGGTTTTTTTATGACCCTCACTAAGGTTTAGATCAATGGTAAAGCATGGGTTTTTTTATGACCCTCACTAAGGTTTAGATCCTTTAGAGACATAGTTGTCCCTTTAGGGGCATCTCACTCATGCAATCAAGTCATTGCATGCAATTGGGGCCAAGAGAAATTCCCACTCAAGTTTATAGAATAGATCAATCCCATTGGTAACATCTCAAATGAAGGGAGATTTCTATAGATTTTTTTTTAAACTCGAGCTTTAATGCAACTTCAAAAATTTCACCTCTTTCCTAGACGTTTTTCAAATCTTAGACTGAATTTGCAGCCTTAAGGATGATCTGAAATATACTTTTACAACAACAAACAACAGACAATATTTCACTCCTTCTCAACCCCAATCAACAAGGTCATCCAAGAGAAAAGATAGCAAATGTATGCCAACAAGTTTCATCCCACGTTTCATCCCTCTAGGGAAATCTTATCAAGAATAAACCATATCTCAAATGTACTTTTTGACAAAAGTAATTAAAACATTAAATATGCCCTATATTCTTCAAGATTAATGTTAAAAGCCTTAACAATTTCAAGCTTAACTTATGTCAAATCAGTGAGACATAAAAGTATTGGAAATTACCAAATCATGAAGGCAATGATAGTTGAAAATAAAATATGCAATATGACAATTTTGGATAGCTGAAATTTTCATATTATTACATGTATAAATATGAATTACAGGTACATACCATAGCCTCATCTTGAGGCTAGTATAATCCTCTAGCTCTCCAAAGCCCTAGCTAGAAAAAACAATGAAAACCCTAGCTCCACCAAAGGTCATCCACAAGCAAGCATCAACACTAACAAGCCTCCTTGGCTCCAAGCAAGACATATCATCTCTCCTCCTCTTCAATGAGTACAACCTAGGGTTTAATCCACAAAACGCTAACTCCAATGTCTCCAAGGGATGAAACTCGAAACCTATATATACATGTGAGCCTAAACGCTTACTTGCATACAAAGTTACCAATTTGATGAGAACTCTCCAGAGTTCTTTTTTTTAGAGATCACATTTAGTGGCTATTTTTACCTCCGAATCAAAAAGTGGTTCTATTGGTAGCACCCTTTTTTGTGGGTTGGTTATCAAAAAGTGGTTCTATTGGTAGCACCCTTTTTTGTGGGTTGGTTAAAATTGTGACTTGTTTGAAATCACGGCTTTGATAAGAAGACAAACCTTAAAATCGACCCTCGAATCAAAAAGTGATGGTACCTGTAGCACTAATTTTTTTTTGGAATTAAAATTACGATTTAATTGAAACCATGACCTCGACAATTGGTACTATTACAAATAAAAACTTAAAATTGGCTCCTAAATTGAACAATAGAGTGAGTTGAAAATTTACTAATTAATTTTTACAACAAATTTACATTAAAAAATATTATTAATTAATTAAATTAATTTTAAAATAAATTTAAATTAAAAATCTGAAAAAAAAAAGGCACATTTATTTAATAACAAAACACAATTTAAGAAATAAAAAAAAAGGCAAAAAAAAACAAAATAAAACACACCCAAAAAAAAGAAAAACTAAAAACACAAAATTTTAATACAAAAAAGAATTAAAAATAAGAACCAAAATAAAACAAATTAAAAATTAAAATAATAATAATAAAAAAATAAAAAAATAAAATAAACAAAGCTAAAATGGAAGTTGGGGGATGAGGAGGCAATAGATTCCTGGAATCGCCCATTCCCACACCCCTTGAACACATTAAATCCCAACCCACACATGCACCTCTCCTCCCGAGGCAAGTTGCAGTGGGAGGAAGGAGGGAGGGAGGGAGGGAGGGGGCAAGGCAAGGGAGGGGAGAGGGGGCATGAGGTGGGGAAGAGAGGAGTATGCGTGGGTTGGGGTATGACGTGCACAGGGGGTGGGGGAACATGCGATTTTGGGAATCTCCCACCCCCAACTTCCATTTTAGATTTGTTTGTTTTTTTGAATTTTATAATTTGGTTTTTATAATTTTAAATTTTTGTTTTATTTTTGTTTTATTTTTTTCAAATTTGGTGTTTTATGTTTTTTATTATTTTTTATTATTATAAGTTAGAGTTTGTATTGAAACCTCTTAAAAAGTTACAACTATTTGTTGATCCTAATCATACGTGGCAATGGTGCTCTTTTGGGAAACCACCGCTTCCATTTGCCAAAAAAATAATGTTGGTCCTAATCATATGTTGTCCCAGTGCCCTTATGGGAAACCACCGCTGCCATTTGTCCAAAAAATAATATTGTACCATGCAAGAAGAGGCTTCGTTGCCACGCAGAGAAAAATGTTGATAGATAGAATTATACCTAAGGAAATACACAGGCTAGCCTTCCATGGTTGTCAGGAAGCAACATAAAATAGAGACCTGAAACATGGAAACAATTAAAAACCTAGTTCGAGCCTTTGCCCGGTGAAGACATGATGCACCTGTGATTTTCCCTTGTTGTGGTCCGTTATAGCTTGCTGGAGGTCATGAAGGAAAGACATCAAAGTGTCCACATGGCTCCAGCGCTCAACTTCCTTATTCTGCATGTCAAGCATTATTGACTTGACCTCCCCTAGGTCCATTTTGAGGTCGCTTAATGTGTTCATGATTGTTGCTCGTTCCTCACAACTGTCACAAACGGGGCAGAGAAGGGGGGACAATAGTGAATCAGAAGAGGAGGAGGGAGAGAAAGAGGGAACATAGGAGGTGGGGGGTGGCGAAAGGGGGAGGTGTAAAACCCAGCGAGTTGCCGAGGGTGTCAAACCACTCAATTTTAGAATCGTAGGGGTTCAAGAGAGGGGAGAGGTTAGGGGTGGTCTCATGGAGTGGTTGAGCGGGGATAGGCACAATGAAAAGATCCAAGACGGGGATATCTTCGGCTTCAGGAGGATGGTCATGGGTGGGCGGCTCCCTTCCCTCGCCGCATACTAGGTGATGCCTCTTTTGGCCTTTCCTCTAAGGCGGGGCATGTCAAAAGTGAACGTCGAGGGCGGGGCATGTCAAAAGTGAACGTCGACTTGGGAGAGAAGACACAGAGGATCCAAAAACCTGGAAGGGAGAAGCACGAGCTTGAGAGCCTGCTGTCTGAGTGGAGGTCGCGCCAGAGGAGAAGCACGGGCCTGGAGAAAATGAGAGCCAGGGAAATCTGGTCATGCAAACAAGGAGGGGGCGAATGAGGATCTGTGTGCTTGAATTCAGCTTTAGGAAATCCAATATGGAGGCCCTTATGTGATAGAGGAAGAAGCTCGCACGACGCCGTGAATACTCTCACGCAACAGAGCTTCCAAAACGTGCGGGCGGCTGGTTTCGACTGAAGTGTGGAAGGTGGCGACGACAGATTTAAAATCATGAGGTGATTGAAGTGGGGGGACATGATAGATCGAATGCTAGGTGGCTAGCTGCCTGGCCAGGTGGCCTCCCCGTGGTTTGATCACATATTGAGCTCAGAAACACCCCATCTGGGGATATTATTATTATTATTATTTAATTTTCATAATTTTGTGTTTTGTGCTTTGTTTTTGTTTTTTTTTTGTATTTTTGCTAGTTTTTCTAGCTTTTTTTCTTAAATTTGGTCATTTTATTGTTTTTAAAGTTTTCTTTTTCTATTTTCTTCAATTTTTTTAATTATGTGTGTGTGTGTGTGTTTTTTAATTGGTTTTTTCATTTTTAATGAAAAATGTTTTTTTTTTTTTTAATTTATTTATTGAAAAATAGGGTTGTTTTTCATTTTTTCATGGGTTTTTTAATTTTATTTTTTTAATGTAAATTTATTAAAAAAAAATTTAATTAATATGAATTTTTAGTGTAAATTTATTAAAGTTATTAATTAATTAATTTTCGGGTGACTCTACTTTTCAATTTAGGAGCCAATTTTAAATTTTTTATTTGCAATAGTAACAATTGTCAAGGTCATGGTTTCAATCAAGTCATAATTTTAACTCCAAAAATAAAATTGGTGCTGCTAGTAGCATCACTTTTCGATTCAAGGGTCAATTTTAAGGTTTTGCCTACTTGTCAAGGTCGTGATTTCAAACAAGTCACAATTTTTACCACGCCACAAAAAATATTGCTACTGGCAGCACCACTTTTTTATTCGGGGATTGATTTTGGTGTTTTTAACCCCAAAATATGGGTATTTTGGGCAAGAGTTCTTGTTTTGAGGTTATAATTCTCGTTAAGTTTGTAACTATGTCTATAAACACAATTAGACACACACATGTGAAGCACTACCTTGCAAGGGTACACATGTCAAGCTCCAAGGTAATGTCATACACATGCAAGGGTGAATCATGAGATGTGTCCAACACTCCTTCTATAAGCCTCCAAGGTTTTGTTCCTCTTAATCTGTGTGCTCCATTGAGTCCACTCCACCTACATGAACATTGTCACAACCAAGGTGTCCCCAATCCAACTCCACACCTCTATGCAAGCATCCAAGATACCCCATGGTGTCTAGGGATTAATGTCCCTCCTCTAAAATTCCAAATGATCCTCCTCCAATGCATGACACAATCTCAAGCAAGTAAACAATATCCATGTGGCCATCATGAAGAATTCCCAAATCTATTTGAAGATCCCCAAAAATCCAAAGAATAATGTCATGCAAACATCCAACTGGGGTCAAACAACCACTAAGTAAGACACCTCCAATCTACACGCCCATAAAAAACCATCTAGGGGATAATCATACACCATGTAACACAAATCTCATGAAGCACCCCTAAACACAGTATAAACATTTTCATAGTAAGCCCAAAAGATAACACTCCCTCTTTACAAGGAAAGTGTTTTCACCAACACCTATTGTCTCTCTATGCAACTCTTCTAAACTTACCATCTACAAATATGTACCTAATGTAGTCTTGGAATAAACCCAAACACCATCCTCCATCAAGGTAATATTCCTCTCCTCCTCAAGACAACTAGAAGGATTACAAATGGAATAAACTAATGCAATGTAGCTAGAATATATCCTAAGAGGTATGCTCTCCTTCATTGATGATCTAGGCACTCCTACATGCTCTCTAGCCTCTTGCAATGTTTGGGTGAGTAACCTTGATCTCATACATGATGGGGTAGAGGGTGAGGGAATATCCACTCCCAATATCAGCTCATCTCCCTTTGAATTTAACTCAACTCTAACATTTGAATCAACCACTGGAATGGTAACCTCCTCATTCTCTTCAATGACTGGGAGAGAATCTTGAGAGCTTGAAGACTTCATATCTTCATCAAACTTAACATCTCTACTTATGACTATTTTTTGTTGCGTTGGAATGTAGATTATGCAAGCCATAGAAGTATCATTGTATCCATCAACATAAGATGATATAATAGAATCTCAAGCCTCCAAAGGACACTAACCACCTATGAATTTGAAGGAACATAACCTCGAACCATAAGCTACCTACCAAACTCCATCATCTCTTAGGTAAGTGTCATGGGCCAAAGTATTTGGATACCATATCTTGAGCTATTTAGGACATCCTACAAAGATAATTTCATATCCATATAATACCATGATAATTGAATCACATCTATAAAAATCACAAATATAGAAATCTATGCAAGTCACATCCATCCTAAAATACCAATCTCGTAGTATAATTAAAAACCCACATAGGGCTATCAACAAACTATGAACATGATAATCCCTCTCATGCACCTCAAAATATCTAGCAACTAAAGTATCAATATGAACAATGTCAAATCCATCTTTTTGGGATAATCATGAAGCAAGAGTAACACCAAGGTAAACTCCCTTTACCTAAGAGAATCCAACAACCCTATTTGTGTAGTCTACAACACTCCCATCAATTGTAAGCTTGGAATAAATCATTGATTCCATAATAGGTTTTGAACCTGTCTCCATGGAATTCCACCATGATTTCTCTACATGTGCCTCCTCAAGTATAGAAGGCTCATTCTAGTTTCTCACTAGAATATACAAGTTCCATGGGATCAATAAGTAACCTATAAAGTCCACTCTCTTGCACACCTCTATCAAAATTCCACAGACTAGCTAGACTACTATGATCATTAATCATGCAATGTTTCCTTTCAAATGCAACTATATATATATATATATATATATATATATATATATATATATATATATATATATATATATATATATATATATATATATATATGAAACTAAAAGAAGGTTCTTCTTTATACCATGAACATATATAGAGCATCACTCAACTCAAGAACATCAGTGATCACCTAAAGGAATCTGGAAGGAAATGGAGCCAACTCCTCTCATAGGATAAGTAGCATCATTACCAAGCTCTGTACTCATACTTCCCTCTTTCTCCTGAAACCTACAAAATTACCTATCATATGTCATATATTGAATCCCCATTGTCCACATACCATCCAACACTATACATAGTGTTAGAATACAAGCAAGAGACCATAGCTATCTCCATCCTAAAAATTTGGCAATATGAAGAAGACAAAAAACTTTGTAAGGCTCAAGTCCTTCTCCCAAGTGACCTAGGATTTCACATTCAACAACCTCAAAGAACTAAATAAACAAATTTAAAAATCTCTAGCAGCTCTCCCATCTACACCACATCTAAAATACCAACTCCCTCTTTCACCTAGAGTGATCTTAACCAAAATAGATTTGATAACATGTAGAAATGTTTTGAAGCTCAAGCTTTAATGCAACCTCAAAAATTTCACCTCTTTCCTAAAGGTTTATGGATCTTAACCCTATGAATTAGAAACCTTAGGGTTGATCTGAAATATGTTTTTACAGAAGCAAACAATGGACAATATTTCACCCTTTACAACCCCAATAAACAAGGCAATCCAAGAGAAAAGATATCAAATGTGTGTCACCCTCTACAACAATTTTATCAAGCATAAAACAAATCTGAAATCTACTTTATGACAACAGTATTATAGTAGTAATATACCCTATCTTCTTCAAGATCAATGTTAAAAACCTTAATGATTTTAGCCTTGACTTAGGTAAAGTCAACAAGACATACAAGTCTTCGAAATTGCCAAATCATGAGGACAATGATAGTTGAAAATAAAATCCGCAATAAGGAAATATTGGACAACTGAAACATTCATATATATGTATAAATATAAAGCACATGTACATACGATAGCCTCATCCCAATGCTTATACAATAATTTGTCTCTCCAAAACCCTAGCTTGGGAAAACAATTAAAACCATAGCTCCACCAAAGATCCTCCACAAGATAGCATGAACACTAGCAAGCGTCCTTGGCTCCAACCAAGATGTCTCCTTCCTCCTTTTCAATGAGTACAACCTAGGGTTTAATCCATGAAACCCAAAATCCAATGTGTCCAAGGGATAAAACCCTAACCCTAGTATTCAATGTGCTCCAAGAAACCTTGGCACCTCCCCTCACATCTCTAACATATAATGAAGTAATGATGTGATTATGAAAATACTATTTCCTTCCTCTATATATATGAGAGGTAAGGGAGGCCAAGAATACATATGTGGTCCTAAACCCTTACAAGAAACCTAATATAAATAGAATTAGGTTCACACATGTGAAGCACTACACTCGAAAAGTACACATTTCAAGCTCCAATGTGATTTCATACTCAAGCAAGGATTCAATACAAGGGTTTTGCACAAAATGTGTACAAGGATCATCCTACAAGCCTCCAAGGACTCCAATGTTCCTCATAAGCCATGTGATACATTGTGTGCGCTCCACCTGCATGAAAATTGTCGCAACCCAAGAATCCCAAGTCAACTCCATACCTCCATGTAAGCATCCAAGATACCCCATGTTGTCTAGGGATCAACACCCTCCTCCAGAATGTCAAATGATCCTCCTATAATGCAAGTCACCCTCCTAAGAAATCAACCAATCTCCACATGGAAATTGTGAAGAATGTGCCAATCTATCTAAATATCTCCAATGCTCCAAGGAAGAATGTCATGTGAGCATCCAATTGAGGTTAAGAAAACACTAAGTAATCCACCTCACTGTGAAAGTCCATCATGAACCATCCAAGCACTAATCATACACCATGTACCCCAAATCTCATGAAACACCCCCAAACATGGTGTAAATACACCATGTACCCCAAATCTCATGAAACACCCCCAAACATGGTGTAAAAACTTTTGGAGTAACCCTGAAAGCTAACACTTTCGAGAGTGATGTAAACCAAATTCATTCCATGGTAATACTCAAATTGGCCAAGGGCATGTTTGTTGAACATTGATAATCAAAAGTATCTTGTAAAAGAAAACAAGAAAAAGGCCCTTGCACAAAAATTGAAGGATATTTCTATCTAGTAGTCGCTTACCCAATTTTTTGCAACATCTATGTTTGACCGAAGGCCAAACAAATATAAATATAAAAACATCTTCGTGCTAATTTGGAGTCCTCATCTAGCCTAGTATAAAAAGATTTGGAGCATTGAGATTATCTCACATTTTTCAATGATAAATATTCTCCTTGGGGCACTTTCCTCCTCCATTGAAGGGTATGTTGCATGTTTTCCATCCTTAGAAATTCCCGTATATAAAAGGAGGTTGGTAGGTGGCTAAAAGAGTTTAAATCCTCTAAATAAAGAAGAGAGAAAGAGGGGAGTCCAAATAAAATCTTAATGTGTTAATACATGAAGGGGAAGTGGAAGCTCAATCACTATTTGGTTTACCATAAGAATCATAGCTAGGAAAGCAAATTGTAAAGGCCATCGGGGTGGCCATAAAATTGGTGGAAACCATAAGTGAACATTTTTACAATGATCCTCTTAAATTTATAATACATGCATATAAGTGAACATTTTTACAATGATCCTCTTAAATTTATAATACATGCATATTTATGTGTCTGTGTGTGTTTGTGTGTGTCTATGTTTGTTTTTGTGTGTCTATGTTTTCACACTACCCGAAGGAGTTAGCTCCACTAGTTGTTGCCAATGTTGTTGGGCATTTGGATAGTTCTATGTTTATAGGTGCTTGGTTCAAATCCTCATGGTTAGGTGCACTAATCTATGCCAACGAGTTTATTAGGGATGTCATCCAAAAATGTAGGGTAGCATCCCTTGGGTTTCCCCACAAGGTTTTCCTTGGAGTGTGTGTCTGTGTGTGTGGACATCCCATACCAAACATATTAACCATTCGACTTCCTTGCTTGTACTTATGTTGTAGTTTTTTCCAAAATCCACAATATGGTCTCGCAACTTATATATTGTTGGAGCATATTGGTTTTCAAAGAAATATATTTTAGGTTTTGTACCTCATAACATGAAGTTATGCATGTCTTAATTCTTGCAACATTATTTTACCCTATTGTAGACCTCTTCGACAAGCCTAGATTGCATCCTTGGTTAGATGTGCAACTTTATATTATGAGGTTTCATCTATTCATGCTACTTTATATAGTCCACAACCATGTAACATTTTATTCACAATCGTATAAGCATCCCATGACTTTGTATTTGAGGACCATTCCATTATGCACTATTATGCCTAGTGATCATTTCACAACCTAGAAATCGTGGTTCTGTCACCTTGACCAACACCAAAAAAATTGGCCATTCCATGGGGAAGGGAGTGTTTTTGGGTCATTTCAATCCTACAACTTTCTTATAATTTTGTAATAATGGTTTCTAGATTCTTCCATGAGGTGGTCACTTTCTTACAATTCCATGGGGTAAGCGGGTAGTTGGGGGTCATCTCAATCTTACAACTTTCTTATGATTTTTCAAGCGAGGTATTTGGATCCTTTCAATGCCACAACTTTCACTTTGTAGATTTTTCCACTTCTATAGGGCTCTCGGAATTGACAACATTACGCTCTCATTTGAATTAGATCATACATTCCCCTTTATGGTCCCATTAAATTTCAACCAAACAATTTTTTCCAAGGCCCCTTGTGTAACATCTATTAAATAGAGAATAGTTTGCTTCTTCCTAATTAAAAATAACTCACTTTGTTGGGTGGACCTAGTTTTACTTTGAAATACTTAATCTGATATCAACATTTCCTACTAGTGAAGGGTCTCCTATATGATATTCATTTGGCCTATCATAACCTCTCTTTTGTCTACAATAAACCACCAAAAAGTCCTTTTGCCTATACATTGGTCACTTGTTTTATTAGATGTCTTGGATTTCATTTTGGTTATTTCTTATCTATAATTAAGGTTATAAGTGAGTTTGAATTGTGTTTTTTGTAAGAACACAATTTTTTTTTTAGTAGTCTAGCAAAATATCATACATAAAAAAACTCTTTACTACTAGACTGCTACCAAGGAAACCATACCAACAACAAAGGAATAAGTCTTTTGTCCACATAGTTTGCAAGATATTTTTAAAAAGACTCTTGAAAACCAGAAAAATTGTGTAGTAGTTTAGATAGAGAGTGGATAAGACTCCATGTCTTGCTCTTATGATACTATCCATTCAAAAATATGAGAAGGCTACATGCTATTCATGGAGTGGGTGGAAATGTTGTGGATCTTGGGGAGAATCTAAAGCAGTATGGGCAATACTTTTTGGTGCATAGGTCATCATCGAAGTGCTAGAAGATGTGAGGTGAGAAAGATCTTCCTTGAGAATCAAGTGTAGGTTGTCTAGTTGCAACTGGATTGTGTTCTAGGTATCTTCACGAGTCTGGAGAATTTGACCTAGGAGAGTCTTGATGTGTCAGTACAATTCAACGAATTTCCAATATTTAGTGTCCTTGGCGTGAGTGTTTATGGCGTCTGTAACCCATCTAATGATAGCTTATGCCACTTCCTGCTCGGTGGTCATAGTTCTTTCCAAATGAACCTTCACTTTTACCTCTTGCGGGTTCTCTTGAAAGAGCGATGGAGTGGAGGAAATAAAGGTGGTGATAGTGTCAAATGCTTCGTGATAAACCCTGGTAGTTGGTGGGTAGTTTCCTACCTAACGGGATGAGGGCTCCACTAGAGAACCACCTCCGTCACAATAACCCCTATGATAACCTTTACATGGAGCCATCAAATCCTA
>CBVK0101626668.1:0-34285 GCA_900067695.1 Picea abies
TTCCGATCTCACTCTACCTGTTTGATTTTCATTAACTGCTTCCTCAGGGAGTAGCTGAGACGATATGCTTAGGAGCTTCGACACTTCGTGTCTCGTGGATGGGAAGGAGATAGTCCTTACTCTACAAAGTTGCGATGTGCGAAGAGGTGATAGGGCCTAATCGTGTACCATGTGTCCATGTGGGATAGACGACTGAGATCACTTTCAGCGATACTGTGGGTCCGAGTGCTGGATGTTTTCGGCCCTTTACATCTCGCAGCTGGGAGGAGGCTGGTCCTCTTTATTCAAAGTTGTGAAGGGCGAGGAGGCAATGGATCCCAATAGCGCACCACGTGTCCCTCTTTGATGGATGACTAAAAATGCTTCGTGAAGTCGTGGGCCCCAGCTTCTATGCTTTTTGGGGCTATCGGGGTTCAGGGTTTCACGATGTTGAACAACACGAAACTCACACCCCATGAACTCTCGAACGCCGAAACGCCAATGCAGCCGGATCTTGTGACACGCATCTTTAGGATGAACGGCTGAGACCTTACCATAAATATAAGTGCCCCTCCTCCTGACCTTTTCCTTTATGAACAGATGCCATAACCATGGGCCCGGTCCTGAGTGCTATCGGCATTTCGGGGTTCGGGGTTTCGAAAGGTGAAGAGACAAGGAATTTTACCCCTTCAACTCCTGAATGTCGATATGCCAATGTGACTAGATTCTATGCCACGTGTCACTGGATCGGACGACCCAGATTCAACCTTGAAATATAAGGGCTTTCTTTGGTGCTATATGTCGGGTAACTTAGTAACCTCGAGATCCTGATGACCATTGATCTGCTCTGCGGATGGGTCTCGACTGTGGACATCGAAACTTTGCCCACTCGCTTGGGGGTGGGGGATGAAATGAAGCTTTCTACGTTGTGCTCGGGTGCTCCTCATGTGACTCGCTGGCTAGAAGGCCCCTTGTGCCTCGGAAAAGAAATGTTACTAACATTAGGCTCCATGGGGGATAGAGTCATCCCCGTGATGCTCTAAGGACTCATTTGCAGTTTTAGTGCCTTTCTGTTGGGCTATGGAGTCATTTACTAAGTTGAAACAATAAAAGTAAAACAAAGAACAGGAAGGACAATATTTACAAAACATGGGAACCATGGATGGCTCATACAAAATATTTTTTAAGAAAATGCCCATTCACTGGGCTGCCGAAAAATTCTTCTCCCTCCAAATCCTCCTGCCGATATGTGTTATTTGAAAAAACCTCAAAGATTTTGGACTTCTTATCGAAAACCTGTTTAATTCTTTGCTGATGGTCTTGAATCTTATCCATTGCCTGCTCTCTTACCTGCTGGACTTCCACTAGCTAATGAATCCTTCTGATCATGTCGTTAGGCTCCTCCTGATGGTCTTGGAGAAACTTTACTATAGGAATGGCTAAATGAGAGGGGAAAACAACCTCCGCTCCATAGTCTAATTGGAAAGGAGAGATGCCGATAGACCTCTTCGTGGCTACTCGATCAGCCCATAGAGAAAACTTTAGTCTTGAATGCGAGGCCTTCTTGTTGTCTTCCAACAATATTTTGATGATCCTTATCAGAATTTTGTTGGAGGATTCTGCTAAACCGTTTCCTTATGGATAATATGGAGTGGAGTGAACCATCTTGATTTTGAACTGCTCACAGAACTTGGCTAACGGCTCAGACCTGAAAGCGGCTACGTTATCAGTGACAATTTTACTTAGGCAACCGAACCTTGTGATGAGGTCTTCCAGGAACCCAATGATTACCATGTGGGAAGCACTCCTAGTAGGGATAGCTTCGATCCACTTGGTAAAGAAATTGGTAGCAGTCAGGATCCATCTGTGCTACCCACTAGAAGTGGGGTGAATTTCTCCAATGAAATCTAGGCCCTACTGCTGGAAAGGTCCTAAAACAACCACAAGATTTAGTGGCAAGAACCTGAGTTGTTGCTTTCCTACAAATTTTTGACATTGGATACAGGCTCTGACTCCTCTATGGACATCAGTGAACAAGGTGGGCCAATAGTACCCGGCTCTGAGAATTTTGTGGGCTGTGGCCTTCCAGGAATGGCGCCCTCCACACCAGTCGCTATGAAATTCAGCGATTATCACTTCGGCCTCTTGGGCATTCATGCATTTTAAAAGCACCCCCAGGGGGTCTTTCCAATATAACACTTGATCAATCAGGTAGTATCTAACTGCCTTGAGATTCAAAGCTCTTGCTTTGCTTCTTTGCAGGTCGTCTTGAGGCCGTAATTCTTGCAAAATATATATGACATCCCTATACCAAGGACATTGAGCCAATGGGGGATCCTTTTGAAGGTCTCTCTTAGACGTCCAACCCTGTTGAATTCCTGAACATTCATTTATGAAACTTACCCCCAGAGCTTGACAGCTTGCTTCAGCCAACAACTTGGCTAATCCTTGACCTTTTATCAATTTCGTGGGCCTTATTTCTAGGTCGAATTCCAGAATCTTAGCTATCCAATTGCTCCTCCTCCCGTCTATGTCAGGTTGAATGAGGATATTTTTAACCGCTGTTGAGGGGACATAAGATATGATTTTTTATTACAGGACATAAATTATAAACGCCTTGAGGGACTTTACCAATGCGTAGGCCTGCTTCTCCATATTGTCATATCTGACTTCAGCATCCCTCAATGCTCGAATGAAATATGGAATAGGCTGCTCTAGCCCATCCTCGCTTTTCTGTAATAAAACAGCAGCCACCATGTTAGGTGAGGCAAAGGAGAAAATAAGGAAATCCTTTGAGTATTCGGGACTGATAAGCACAGGAGCTTCAATCAGCACTTTCTTTATTTGCTCAAAGGAATGTCGCGATTGAGAAGTCCACTTTACTTCATTTCCTTTCTTCAACATGGCTGTTATAATCTTTACCCCCTCAGCAAAGTTAGGCACAAACTGCCTCAGAAAGCTAATCTTACCAAGGAAATATTGGACCTCCTTCTTGGAGCTTGGGATGGATAGTGCTGGTATTGCCTCAACTCTGCTAGGGTCAACCCTGACTCCTTCCGCCAATACTATGTGGCCTAGTAACTTTCCCTCCTGCATGGCGAATGAAGACTTCTTGGGATTTAATGAAATGCAAAAATTCGTGCATTTCAGAAAAACCTTCCTGAGATGACAATGGTGTTCTTTATCAGATTTTGAAAACACTGTGATGTCATCCAGGTAGACAACTACAAATTTATCCTTTTCACCAATAAAAGCTATGTCCATGGCACGCTGAAACATTGCCCCCGCATTCATTAATCCAAACGGCATCTTGGTGTACATGAATGTCCCCCATGGGGTGGTAAATGTCATTTTTTCTCTGCCCTCAGGCAGAACAGAGACTTGATTGTAGCCAGCGAAACCATCAATCATGGACATCCTGGAAGCTCCTGCAACCCTCTCTAGTATATGTTCCATCTTTGGTAAGGGGTAGTTATCTTTTCTTGAGCTCCTGTTCAGGTTTCTGAAGTCTACATGGAGCCGGATCTCTCCACTCTTTTTCATTACTGGCACCAAGTTGGCCACCCACTCTGAATATCTCAGTGGTACAATGATCTGAACTTGAAGCAGATTCTTCACTTCCCTCTCCATGATAGGCAGAAGCATAGGATTGATCTGTCTCAGCTTCTGCCTAAACAACTTTGCATCTTCCTTTAATGGGATTTTATGCTCGATGACAGAAATTTCATATGTTTTGAGGTCTTCGTATGTCCAGGCGAAAACATCTGCAAATTCTCTCAAAAGTCCAATGTATTCAGACCTCTGCTCCTTTGTTAGACTTCTTAACAATTTGACATACTTGGGCTCACTCTCGGTCCCAATGTTGCACTACATAGTACCAATGTCCTCCTCCGAGACTTCCCCTTTTAATGACACATCATTTCTTTAAGGTTCGCTAATCAGTGACAAGGCACATTTCTGAGGTATCTCATTTAGGGATTACAAAGACGGTAGAAGAACAGGGAGAAGATGAAGGTTGGATGTGGCCAGAGTTGTTGAGCTTGCTCGGTTGTATTTCCATTTCCTTTGATTTTGTTGGGCCTAGCAGGTAAGTAGGGGCACTAGGTAAGGAAAATCTGGGGATGAGATGAATGGAATGGTCAATGTGGTAGGAGCAGGGAAGTCCCTCCGAAGGTTGAAATACCTCTGCGAACTCATGGAGGAGGGGATTCATAGTTTTAGGAACAGGGTCTGTTGTATTGTTTGGTGTTATTGGGCACACCAAACAGAGAGAGACATTGGTTTAAGTGTACATGTGGGATTTGTTCTTTGGTAGAAGGGGGTTTGGGTTTTGTTGCAGTTAAGTTATAAGTGTGGTCTTCTTTGGTAATTTTGTACTGGCGGGATTTGGCTAGATAGATAGCATTTCTTTGGGTTTGGTATGGGATACCGAGTAGAAAATCCACACAATCCAAGGGGGAAACATCACAGTGGATAACATCTTTGAATTGGCCTATGTCGAAAGTGACCAGACAACGCTTGGAAACTAGGAGGCAAGGGCCATCCTTTTGGACCCATCCAAGTTGATAGGGTTGTGGATGTGGAGTGGTGACAAGATTAAGGTGGTTGAAAAGGGTTTGAGACAACAAATTTTTCTGGCTTCCATTGTCCATAGTCAGTAAATCCAAGGCGTTTTTGATTTGGCAGAAGAGGGGTTGGGTGGATGCATTCAAATATTCCTAGGTCATTAGAATTAATGATGGATCTACTTCTGCGGGATTGTCCAGAGGAACTTATTTGATATCTTCTACTTAGGAAGGTGCAATGAGCTCAGTGAGTAGAGTCTTGTTATTTTTTAGATTTTGGAGGATTCAACAATCTGATGAATTGTGTGAAGTAGTTTTGTGGAATGAGCACCAGGGTGTCTTTGTAGTTGTATTGGATGTGGGGTTTTGAGTCTGAGGAGGTGGAAAGAAAGATGAGGGATCGGAGTTGGATGGTTGAGAGGAGGCGGGGATGGTGTAAGGGTGGGACTGAGGAATATGACCTCTAGGAGTGACTTTCCTTTCTATAGACAAAGATCTATGAATTTTTTTATCTAAAGTTGGATTTTCAAACAACTGTACTTCTCGACAGAATTGAATTAATAAACAAGCCAGAAATTTTAATATGAGTACCTCTTCCATATCTGGAACATTAAGTAAGAGGTGCATCTTGCAGAAGAATTCTATGTAGCCTTGCACTCCTTGTGAAGGGAGTTGTTGAAGTTGGTGCCATTTGATCCATAAGGATTGCACATAACCAGTTGGGTAGAAGCAATTTTCAAAGATTTGGAAAGTCGAACCCAGGTTTTGATGGGTTTTGAGGTAGAGGATTCTGGAGCATCCCCAATCTCTATCATAAATGTGGTCTTCTCTTGCTCTGTATCCCACCAAGTTCGTTCTAGTCCTTCTAATTTCAATGCAACAATCTCGAGTTTTCTTTCCTTGGTAAGGCTTGGACATGTATTGAAATAGTTGGATAGGCTACGGATCCAAGAATCCACCATTTCACCATTTTTTTACCCAACAAACTTGGGTAGTTGGATTCGAGTGTCCAACTGGAATGGATCTGGATTGTTTTGTTGTTGCATTCTGAGTAGCTCATTGAGGATGGAGGCAAGATCTTGGATGGTATTTGATGTGTTGAAATCTGAGTCGACTACCAAAGGATCTTTGCGTGGAGGCATTATGAGGCCAGCTGAAGAGAAAAGATACACATAGCTTGCAATGTTGAACATAGGACTCTATTTTGAGAATAGAGGACTCAAAAACCCTGAGGCAATGGAGCCTGAACTAGTCTAGAGGGAGAGATTTGTATTGTTTTATATCTATAGAGATCCTCTCTATGGAAATGGATATGTAGGTCTCGTTGGGGATTATGAGATCTGTGGATCTTCCTGCATAAAATGGAAACCCTCGAATCGAAAAACTCTGGATTATTTCATGAAACCCCCCCAAAAAAAAATTTGGCTCAATTGTCAAGATCAAAATATTTTCCATGGATCTTGAGGCTCTGATACCAATTAATCTGCCCAAGAAGGATATCTACAGGAGAAGTTGACCACGCAAGCCATAACTCGACTTCTGACCAAAAACTCTCCTCAGGGGCGCAAATATGAACAGGGGCACACCATTAGTTTGGGTGACCAAGCAAATGGGGATCCAGACCAGGGTGATTCGAGAGTGGCCAAGAGTTTTTCATGATCCCATCATGACCTACGGGGATTAGCGGGAGAATCCCAGTGCAACCTTGGAACAGGGCGCACTCACTTCATTCCCACAAAGAAGAAACCAACAAGGGCGCAAACCTCACTTGGTGTGCCCTCCTTTCTGCCTCAAAAAACTCGAAGGAAATGATTTTCTCCCTGAGAGAGTGGCTAAACAATGAGATAATCTTTCTCTCAGAGGTGGAAGCATGGAAAACAAAGTCACCGGGAGGCACCCATGAAGGAAGGCACACTGGTTATTCTTCAGAAACCCTAAAAATGAAATTATCGTGAATGTAAAATGCAAACTCATAAAAGAAAACAACCAAGACACATAGCTTCAGAATAAAAGGTAAGAATGCTTTATTTTAGTCCTGATTCACCTTATATACCAAGGGAACCATTTATTTTACATATATTTAATTCATCATCAAAAGGTGAAGAAGTGTTGTGCCTAGGTGATTGACTTGTGCGCCCTAGGTGGGTGCTCCCCTAGGTGGGCTCCTTGGCCCAATTTTCCCTGATGCTCCTGTCAACTCTACAAAAATTCTAAACCTGATATTGATTGGGTATGCTCTAAATCCTTGCAAGGGAATGCATTATTATAATTGGAAAAATTGGTGCTTACATATATATTTCCAGCCAGGTATGCCATCTTATTGTGATGTTTCCATTAGAAATATTAGGAATCTTGACCCTATATCAGAAACCACCTTCCTGAATGAGAACTCGATGGAGATTTAGTTTTTGGGTTGGGGATTTTTTCACTTCAACCCTATGGGTCGGAGGTGTTTCTCTTGGTAGATTAGTTGGGGTATGGTAATTCAGAAAATAAAAAACTAATCACTTAGGACATCAATTAGCTAGTTTTCCTGTTGTTTTTTCCATCACTCATGGAGAAGTGGGACTGTGGACAATATTCTAGATGTAATATGAATTTCATAGTTGATGAAGAGATCCTTGTTCATCCCAACCTAACAATCCAATTGAATGAAGTAAATGAAATAGTTTCTTTTGTACTAGATGAGATTCTGGCACATCATTATGTTATGGCTTGGAAACAATATGAAATTGAAGCCTTGCGGGTGCAGCTGGAGAAAATTTGGAATAAGGACGCTACAGCCAGTGAAGTACAGAGTAGCCTTACATCTACTTGATGCAGACCCGAACCCATGGCTCCTCTCCGAGACTTGAATGAGCCTCTCAGTTCTTAAGTGTTTCCTACTGACAAGGGTTAAACTTATATTATTATAAACCAAGCATGTTTTTTTGTTTCTGCATTCTATGGTTTTTTCACACAATTTATTCCACACAGTTTTGTAGAGGATTCTATTTGAAATGTTTTAGTAAGGGTAGTTTGGATGTCTTTTTTGACAGGCTAGTGTCTGAATTGGGATTTGTAGAAAACTATCATCTCTTCTTATGTATTTAGCAGCTCTCTTCGTTCCAACATTATAAAAATATTGATAAAGATTGAATATTCCAACCCTATTGAGGTTTCAATATTCTGGCTTACTAACAAAATGAAGATTTCATCTCAATCAAGATTGGTGATGTATGATACTTATAACACCAATTCCTCTCAAATTAAGTATATCTATTTCTTTTCTTATTCATTTAATTATTAGTGATGTATGATACTTATAACACCAATTCCTCTCAAATCAAATATACCTACTTCTTTTCTCATCAATTTAGTTAAATCAGTTAATTTTCAAACACATATTGGTTTAAATTATTATGACTATATGTGATGGTGTCCCCACGATTTACATTCGTTTTGATATTTCTATCAACTTGCACCCTTTTCAAATCACATCCCCTACTTAACTCACCAAGGATGCTCTAAATTTCAATTGGGAGTGCGGGGGTGGATGGGGATACTATCTCATTTCTAGTTGTTTCGTTCTTATGAATTTGAGTTTATTTGAATCATAAAGGGCCACATTCCAAAGTGATGGATATAAAATATATGAAATTATTTCACGAGATGATTTTAAGAAGAAACTAAGTATAAATTAAGTATTGAAACTGTAATTTTATGAAAATATTCAATAAAAAATATTAATGTTAATAACATATTTTTTATGTTTTATAAGATGGAAAAAAATGAGATTTTTGATGGATACATTGTTAAAGTGTTAATTTAAATTGGTGATTCTCATGTTCCATAACTTCAAACATATAGATGAAGAGAATCATTTCATAGCTTCAAGAAGCAAAGAATGAAGTTACACTTAGAGATATTTCAAACAGAGGAATAAACTAGTTTGTTAACCAAATCATCTTATCAAAATCAGTAGAATAAAAGAATTTTTTAAACAAAAAAATGATAAAAAAACAATGGTTAAAGTTTCTACTATAGATAATTTGTTCTTATCTACCATATGAGTCACAATAATAATAGATATCTTGTGAATTTTATTTTACCTATAATACCAAGAAATAGAAGTTGTAATCAAGAAAGTAGCTATACTACCATGAAATAGAAGTTGTAATGAAGAAAGCAGGTTTGATGACTTAAAAAGGTATGTAATGTTGAAGAAATTAAAGCTATTTTGTTAATAAGACCAAGAAGAATTATACCATGTGCATTAAATAATACAACAAATTACAGAACATGTGGTCATTGTTTCATTAAGATTGCAGCCAACAATTATTCAAAGCTTCCTCATAGAATTATTCATAAGAAATTGAATATTTTAGAAATTGAAAATATTCTTAGAGTGAAAAGTGGGTGAGATAGTTTGTGGGGGGTAATAATATATATGAAAGTGGTAGATAGACTTATTGATAATGATGTTGAAATAAAATACATCAAGATTCAAACAATGTCCACATATATAACAAATATTGGAAGGTTATGAGTCAAGGAGTGCGTAAGGTCTTCTATTAAGCATGCTAGGATATCATATATATACTTTATTTTAAAATTATTATTATCATTAATGATCCTAAAAAAAGATTTATTATCACAATTTCCATTAAATAAAAATCAATGAATGCACTCTAAATCCCTTAAAGATTTATTTGCTATTGGTTGAAGAATTCCATTTATATGATATTTTAAAAATTACACGTGTGTACAATAAAAATGGAGGAAATTAAGACCTTTGAAAGAAGTAGTACTAGACAAATTTATTGAGATTCAGATTCAAATGAAAAAAGAAAAAAATGAAGGAAAAGAAGAGGCTAGGTCAAAGATAGAGGAAAAAGAAACAAAGGTAGAAAAAAAATCAAATACTTTTATGAACCTACAAAGAAGAACCATGACTAATGAGCCTTATTGCATAGCTAATGAACAAAAATTACATAATAAAGACAACACTTAAGGGAAACCAACTATTAGTATACCTTTTTCCTTTTTTTCTTTTAGTTATGTAACTGGTGTGAAACCCTTTAATTAGAGGGTATATTGATTCCTTAATTTTTTTACCTTCATTCATTATTTATTATTTATTTTTCCTTCCATATCTTCTAAATATACATTTGTATAAATGAAATATTTTCATAATTACCAATTACTAACAATTTCTATTCATGTAACTTATTATTCATCTAACTTATTTATTTGTGATGAGATATTTTGGTTTATTGAGTAATTCATTTTAGATATTTTATTTCTACATGTTGTAGAATATTGTTCCATGTAATAGTATGCCACTAAAGTCTATGCTATGTAATACTAAATTCTATGCTATGGAATACTATATTTTAAGATGGTTCGCCTCTTTATCTAAGATTCTTGTGCTATATAATCAAAGTTTTCTTGATTGATGTGAATAGTGTTTTATCATGAGGGATCTATAAAGTAATATTTTTATTGATTGATGTGAAAAGTGTTTGATCATGAAGAATCAAACACCTTCTTCTTAGTAACGTCCCACTCCAAAGTTGTAATACATTCTTCTTAATAAGTTTACACTCTAAAGTTATAATAGAAGATTAAGTTGGTTTTTATTTATTTTGTTAATGAATGTATAATTTTATTACTTTTTATTTCTATGTTGTTTTGTAATTTTATTTGCTTATGTATTTATAAATTCTCTAGTTAGATGTTAGATGGTTTACTCATTCATTATTCATGTATTTTATAGCTAAGGTTATTTATGGATTTCACATCATAAGAAACATGTGGTTGGCCGAGGAATTAATGTCTTGGTTTGAATAGTTTGATCTCATGCTTTTTATACAACAAATTTATTATTTTAAGTGTTTTTCTATTCCTCAATAAAAAGGAGTTTAAATAATCAATTTATTGATTTCTTGTAGAATATATTTATTATTTTAAGTGATTTTTTATTCATTCATAACAATTTGTTTAAATAATAATTTATTGATTTTTATTAAATTAGATTTACTATGAATCTCTCATTTAGTGTTCAACAAATAATTACAATAATATTTCTTAACCTGCATGGCTTAAGATTTATAAAATTTAATTTATCTAAAATATAAAAAAATGATAATTTAATATTGTTATGTCTTTATGAACATTTTACTCATTGTGAATATTGTGAATATTGTGTATCCACACAACCCACAAGCACTAGGCACTAGTAAATTCTGGTGAGAATCCAACTTGAGATCTCCTTTTTACACATTTCCTTCCATTTACAAGGCACTTATCAATAAATCTACACCCCTCTACACCTCATTTTTTAAATGTTAACCATTAAAATTGAAATAAAAAGTAAAACACACTCAATTGTAAAAATATATGCTAATTAAAAATATTAATCATGAATGTTAAGGATATATACTAATTAATAATATTAATCATTAATTAAATTTGACATTTAAAATCATAAAATATATGCTAATCAAGAATATTAATCATAAATTAAATTTGACATTTAAAGTCATGAGAGTATACTATTACAACATGGTCCACTCTGTATGTTTTGGCCTTACAATAGGCGTTTCGGTTTGTATATTATATGGTATCTTACATATGCTGATTATGAAGGAATAATGTTCAATGAACATTATTTCAATATACTTTGAAATTTTACTATTACTATTAAGAGTTACCTTTTAATATACTATGAAATTTTAGTAGTAGCATTAAAAATCATTTTTATAAACAAAGTGAAAGTATGAAGCATGACATATATACCAGGTTTCATTAATATTGGACGGAATGGTATTTGAATTCGGATTGAGAAATGAGTTTTGGAACAAAATATAGAGATTGAACCAGGTTTCATTAATATTGGACGGAATGGTATTTGAATTCGGATTGAGAGATGAGTTTTGGAACAAAGTATAGAGATCGAAAGTTTTAGTAGCATTAAAAATTATCTTTATAAACAAAGTCAAAGTTTGAAGCATGACATATATACCAGGTTTCAATAATATTGAACGGAATGGTATTTGAATTCGGATTGAGAGATGAGTTTTGGAACAAAGTATAGAGATTGAACCTAATATGAATTCAGACAAACAGACAAAATGTTATACGTTGAAAAATACACCATTGTTCCAAGCATGAATATCAATGATGAAATCGTAGGAGATTGATTACCAACGTCTCATAGTTTAGCAACCTCCCAGGCATCTTGTTATTTGTAATGTCTTCCTTGGCTCCAGAGGATGCTTCGGCCTCTTCTCTTGATCCTCCTTCCCTCGTCCGATCTTCTCATTTTTCATGTCTTCCTTGGTTCGACACAATACTACGGCCTCTTCTTTCTCTCCTCCCTCCCTGTCCGGCGTCTTAATGTCTTCCTTAGTTTTACACAATACTTCGGCCTCTTCTCTCTCTGTTCCCTCCCTGTCCGCTTTATCCTTCGCCTCCACATCCTCGTTGATTGGATCCAAAATTTTCAACGGCGGACTCGTCAGGTTCGTTTTAGGTTCGGGTGGAAGCATCACCGGACCTCCTTTGGTTGGACTAGGTATTATAGATTCAGCGGGGTCCGACTTAGGAAACGGACGGCTCCTGCGCGGCATCTTAACTTCTTCCTTGGTTTCACAGAATACTTCGGCCTCTTCTCTCTCTTCTGCCTCCCTGTCCGCCTTATCCTTCCCCTCAACATCCTCGTCGATTGGATCCAAAATGTTCAACAGCGGAATCGCCCGGTTCGTTTTAGGTTCGGGTGGAAGCATCACCGGTCCTCCTTTGGTTGGACTAGGTATTATAGATTCAGCGGGGTCCGACTTAGGAAACGGACGGCGATTATCTGTATTCGGGAAAGGAATGCGATTACGCGGACTGGCCTCCAGTGCGTTTCTATGCGCTGCATCTCTATTTTCTTCCCCGGAATCCACTTGCTCCTCTTCTTTATCTCTAGTAGTATCTGCAGCGGAGTCTTCGATCTCTTCTTCTACACGGTCTCCATTGCCTTCTCCACCCGCGTGCTGTTCTTCTTCATCTCTAGTGGGTTCTGCAGCGGGTTCTGCATCCTTTACATTGGCTTCTCCAACCCCGTCCGCGGTTTCCAGAAGCCGATCGTTGTTGGTTGGATCCATTTCCTCTTCATAGAAATCGGCTTCTTTTGCCATACTGTTAATTACTTCATTCATATTTATAAAGGCCTGGGAGCGTTTCAGTGGCTATTGTTTCATCTCTTCGACTGCCACTACAAAGGCATGGGGGCGTTTCACCGACTGTTCTTTGATCTCTTCGACTGCCAGTAATTTGTTTTCATGTTCATACGTTGAAACTGTATGATTACCGAGACGACAACTGGCATTTAAATCATTTGCTATGTATAAAAATCATTGGATACAAATCTGTTTGATCGTTTTGATTCCGTTATGCGACAAAACCTAAAATATTTGTAAAGTTAGTTTGATAAGACACCTAGATTCACTTTTCCCTGTCCTCATTTAAATTTAGATAGTTTACATGATATATTTAACAACTACTATATTACAACTCAACCCATTAACAACTACTATATTACAACTCAACCCATTAGCACAATTAAAAGTAGATTTACATAATATTCCAAACACACTAGCATATTATAGCTTGCCATTTTTATGTGTTCTCCATAATATCATTGATTTTTCAATTTTCTTATTTATTATTTTAATTTATTACCTTACATTTATCATATTTTTTAAATTATCTAGGTATTAAATTTCTTAATTTGCACTGAAGCATACACTTTTGATTAAATATTTGTCTATAAAGGAATTTGGTCTCTTTAAATATCATGACTAGAAATTTTATATTTATTAAAAAAGTTATATGAGTGTCGTGAAAAGTGAATTTGGAAGTCACAATAGAACATTGTTTCTCCTAGTGCAACAACTATAGTATAAAAATTACTAATTTGATTAGTTCTAATAATTATATGAATACATTTACCTTCATTTCGATCCACTTATAACTTTGTCTTTCACCTGAGCAATTTAGAATTTGTCTCCAAGATCAAACAAGCCACACTTTCTGTCTTGATGGTGCTTCCAAAGGTAATAGTGGGGAGGCACGTATGAGAGGGGGGGTTCTTCTAGGGCCTAGAGGACATATTGAAGTCAGCTTCTATTGGAATCTTGAGACGATGTCAAGAAATAAGGCTAAGGCCTATGGGGTGTATGAAGGGATGCTAATAGTGCGCAATAGCAACTTCCAAGGATTATCCATTGTTGGGGATTCACAGGTGATCATTAGACTCCTAAAACCCCAGTCTAAGCCCACAGATGCTATTATTATACTAATTTTGGAACTCATTCAGGGCCTTCTTATGCCTTTGACAACACAATCTATGATGTATTGTGTGGAAATAACGCTATTGTCGATGCCCTGGCGAACAAGGCCATTAGTCTGGTTCTTGGTTCCTTATGGATAAATGGTATGTATTCCATTTCCCCTCCTCCCTAAGGGAGGAGATCTCATTTTGAGTCCCAATCCATTCGAGACTCGTGGAGAGTGTGATCATCTTTGGGAAGTTTGGCGGCGCCGATATGAGAGAACTCAAGTCATGTTATATGGTAGGGATAGAATTTGATATGCCGGTGTGAATTCATTTATTCTCCCTTCACTTGACCTGCATGGAAATGATGCATCAATTCTTTATCCATGCATGGCATGTATGCATTCATCAGACCATATGAAAGAGTCTTGTCCTCGAGATTTGATGCATGAATGGCTTGGTCATGGACCTTCTTTTTGCCTGCTGAGGTATTCATGTGTGGAGGTTATCATGGTAGTGAATGATTTCAGTTTTGTTGTACAAAGGTGGAAGATCTTTGATCTTCCCAAGAAGGCGATCTACAGGAGAAGGTGACCATGCAAGCCATAGCTTGACTTCTGACCAAAAACTCTCCTCAGGGGTGAAAATTTGAATAGGGGCGCACCATTGGTTTCGGTGACCAAGAAAATCAAGATCTAGACCGGGGTGATCTAAGAGTGACCAAGAGTTTTTGGCGATCTCTGAGTGACCTCCGAGGATTAGTGGGAGAAGCTTAGAGAAACCATGGAAGAGGGTGCACTCACTTCATTCCCACAAAGATGAAACCAGCAAGGGCGCAAACCTTAGTTGGTGCGCCCTCCCTTCTACCTCAGAAAGCTCGAAGGAAATGGTTTTCCCCCCGAGAAAGTGGTTAGCTAATGAGATAAGCTTTCTCTCAGAGGTGGAAGCATGGCCAACAGAGTCACAAAGAGGAATCCATGAAGGAAGGTGCACTCGTTATTCTTCAGAAACCCTAAAAAAAAAAAATTGTGAATGTAAAATGCAACCTCAGAAAAGAAAACAACCAAGACACATAGCTTTAGAAGAAAAGGTAAGAATGCTTTATTTTAGTCCCAATTCACCTTATATACCAAGGGAACCATTTATTTTACATATATTTAATTCATCATCAAAAGGTGAAGAAGTGTTGCGCCTAGGTGATTGACTTGTGCACCCTAGGTGGGCATTTCGCTAGGTGGCCTCCTTGGCCCAATTCCTCCCTGTTTAGATCTGGAAGTGTCTCGACTTCCATGAGAAGATGCATAAACGTGTTGTGCAATACATCAGTTGTGATCCACTTTGCATGAGCTGGAGTTTGGCCTTGGTGGGCTACCAGATATGAAGTGTAAGTCTGGTGTCTTGTAGAACAACTTTGAGTGTCCAGTATAGTGTCTTTGGCCAATGGGAGTTGGAAATCAGGAATGGTGTCCACTAGATGAGTGATGGTGACTGGTTCTTCCAAGAGGTAAGGCTCAAACAACTTTAAGTGATTTACATTAATGACATTATGGATTCCCAGTTGGGGTGAAAGATCCAACCTATATGCATTTTCTCCAATCTTGTCGAGTATTGTATACAGACCATATTTGATTGGCAGAAGCTTGTGATGGTGGCCTTTGAAGCTCTTCTTATCCAAGTGTAACCAGAATTGATCCCCTAGTTGAACGTCCATGAAGGTTCTTTGTTTGTCATGGCACTGCTTGGCATGATCTTGGGCTGCTTTGAGTGATGATGTGACTACATTGTGGCATTCTGCAATTTGTTGGAGAAATCATTGAGCTGGCAGTTGGTCCTGATGTTGATGGAAGGTACCTTCAGGAGCCCAAGTGAGTGGAAGCTCGGTTGGAGATGTTGGTTGGAAGCCCAAGCAGACTTCAAAAGGGGAAATGCATGTAGAAGAATGTCTTGCCTTGTTGTAGCTATGCTGGGGAATGTGTAAGTAATTGTCCCATTATTTGTTGCACCCAAAGTGAGTTCGGAGAGTATGCACCAAGACTCTGTTGACAACCTCTGTTTGGATATCTGTTTGAGGATGGAATGCAATAGAAAACTTGAGGTGGCACCCCAATAATGCCCATATAGTCTTCCAAAATGTACTGAGGAAGAGAGAATCTTTATCTGAGATGATACTACTTGGGAGGCCAAAATGGGGCCAGACATGACGAAAATAGAGTTTCGTTATTTGTGTTGTTGTAGTAGTCTTTGTGCATGGGATAAAAAGTGTCATTTTGTTGAAGCGACGTACCACTACCCAGATTGCATCATGTTTCTTTTGGGTTGTTGGAATTCGACTTAGGAAGTCCATTGATATTGACTCCCAAGACCGAGAAGGAAGCGGTAGTGGTTGATACAACCCATGCTTCCAGTTGGATGGCTTGGATTGTGAGTATAAGGCACAAGATCTGATAATTTTTTCATCTTGAGGCTGCATGGAAGGCCAATGAAAATGGCGTTGTAGATGTTGGGTGGTCTTTGTGGTCCCGAAGTGGCCCCCATAGGCTGAAGCATGCGCTTCTCTGATGAGAAAGAGGCGGTCTTATGAGTGTGGAACACATAACAAATTCAACTTATATAGCCACCCATCTCGAATAGTGTAGTCGAGGAAGGGGTTCTTATTGATCACTGCGGGGATTTGCAAAGCTTCCCAAATCTCTTGAAATTCGGTGTCAGTAGCATATTGATCTTTCCATGTGTCATAAGTAGCACAACATACTTCTAGAATGGAAAGAATTAGAGTGGGAGGTCGACTTAGAAAATCAACCATTTTATTAGAAGTTCCTTTCTTGTATCTGATGACTAAGTGAAATTATTAAATGTAGGAGGTCCATTTAAGGTTCCTTTGTTCTTGAATCTTCGATTGAGAATTGATGAAAATCAAAGGGTGGTGGTCGGTGTGTAGAATGGTTTCTTTACCCAAAAAATAATGCCTCCATTGTTTGAGCTCTTGCACCAGACTATAAAACTCCTTGTCGTAGGTACTATAATTTTTCTTTGCCTCAGACAAGGTTTCAGAGTGGTAAGCAATGGGGTGTCCTCCCTGTTTAAGTATGGCACCAATAGCATATTGTGAGGCGTCATACTCAATCTCAAAGGGTTGGGAGAGGTCTAGAAAATGTAAAACAGGGGATGAGCAGAGGGTGTCTTTGAGCTGAGCAATGTGAGTAGTTTCTTCTTTGGTCCAGATGAATGGAGGAGAAGTATTTGAGATCTGATGCAAAAGTCGAGCAAGATATGAAAAAGAGGGAATGAACTTACAATAGAAATTGATGCCACCCAAAAATATTTTCAACTCCTTAGCTGAAGAAGGTAGAGGCCATTGTTTCAATGCTTGGATGTGAGTTGGATCAGGTTGAATACCCTTTGAGTTGACCACAAATATGAGATAGGGGACTAAATTCTAACCAAAATATGATTTCTTCTCTTTGACTTGCAACTTGTGTTTTTGGAGAATTTGGAGAACTTGTTGGACATGTTGCATGTGAGTGTTCCATGTCCGACTGAAGATGATAATGTCATCTAAGTAGATGACCACAAATCGACCAAAATGTGCTATGAAGATGTCATTGATGAGCCTCATGAAAGTGGTTGGGGCGTTGGTAAGACCAAAAGGCATGACTTTCCACTCAAAAAGACCAAATTTGGTCTTGAACGTTGTTTTCCAAACATCATCTAGGTTGATTCAAAATTGATGGTAGTTGGTTGTCAAATCCAATTTAGTAAACCACTTAGCTCCTTGGAGGGTGTCGAGTAGTTCCTCAATCCAGGGAAGGGGGTAACATTTTTTTTTATGGCTTTGTTTAAGGCTCGCTAATCAGTGACAAGGTGCATTTCTGAGGTATCTCATTTAGGGATGACAAAGACGGTAGAAGAACAGGGAGAAGATGAAGGTTGGATGTGGCCAGAGTTGTTGAGGTAGGTCGATTGTATTTCAATTTCCTCTATTTCTATTGGGGCCAACCGGTAAGTAGGGGCATTAGGTAAGGCAAATATGGGGATGAGATGAATGGAATGGTCAATGTGGTAGGAGGGGGGAAGTCCCTCCGAAGGTTGAAATACCTCTGTGAACTCGTGGAGGAGGGGATTCATATTTTCAGGAACAGGGTGTGTTTTATTGTTTGGTGTTATTGGGCACACCAAACAGAGAGAGAGACATTGGTTTAAGTGTACATGTGGGATTTTTTCTTTGGTAGAAGGGGGTTTGGGATTTGCTGCAGTTCAGATATAAGTGTGGCCTTCTTTGGTAATTTTGTACTTGCGGGATTTGGCTAGATAGATAGTATTTCTTTTGGTTTGGTATGGGATACTGAGTAGCAAATCTACACAATCCAAGGGGGAAACATCACAGTGGACAACATATTCGAATTGGCCTATGTCGAAAGTGACCAGACAATGCTTGGAAACAAGGAGGCAAGGGTCATCCTTTTGGATCCATCCAAGTTGATAGGGTTGCAGATGTGGAGTGGTGACAAGATTAAGGTGGTTGAAAAGGGCTTGACACAACAAATTTTTCTAGCTTCCATTGTCCATAATCAGTAAAGCCAAGGCATTTTTGATTTGGCAGAAGAGGGATTGGGTGGATGCGTTCAAATATTCCTGGGTCATTAGAATTAATGAGGGATCTAATTCTGCGGGATTCTCTAGAGGAACTTCTTCGATATCTTCTACTTGGGAAGGTGCAGTGAGAAAAGTGAGTAGAGTTTTGTTATTTTTTATATTTTGGAGGATTCGACAATCTGATGAATTTTGTGAAGCAGTTTTGTGGAATGAGCACCAGGGTGTCTTTGTAGTTGTATTGGGTGTGGGGTTTTGAGTCTGAGGAGGTGGAAAGAAAAATGAGGGATGGGAGTTGGATGGTTGAGAGGAGGGGGGTCTGGTGTAAGGGTGGGACTGAGGAATACGACCTCTAGGAGCAACTTCCCTTTCTATAGCCAAAGATCTCTGAATTTTTTTATCTAAAGTTGGATTTTCAAACAACTCGACTTCTCGACGGAATTGAATTAATAAACAAGCCACAAAGTTTAATATGAGTACCTCTTCTAGATCTGGATCATGAAGTAAGAGGTGCATCTTGAAGAAGAATTATATGTAGTCTTTCACTCCTTGTGAAGGGAGTTGTCAAAGTTGGTGCCATTTGATCCATAAGGATTGCACATAACCAGGTGGGTAGAAGTGATTTATCAAAGATTCGGAAAGTCGAACCCAGGTTTTGATGGGTTGTGAAGTAGAGGATTCTGGAGCATCCCCAATCTCTATCACAAATGTGGTCTTCTCTTGCTCTGTATCCCACCAAGTTTGTTCCAGTCCTTCTAATTTCAATGCAACAATATGGAGTTTTCTTTCCTCGGTAAGGCCTGGATATGTATTGAAATAGTTGGATAGGCTACAGATCCAAGAATCCACCATTTCACCATTTTTTTACCCAGCAAACTTGGGTAGTTTGATTCGAGTGTCCAACTAGAATGGATCTGGATTGTTTTGTTGTTGCATTCTTAGTAGCTCATTGAGGATGGAGGCAAGATCTTGGACGGTATTTGATGTGTTCAAATCTGAGTCGATTGCCAAAGGATCTTTGCGTGGAGGCATTATGAGGCCAACTGAAGAGAAAAGACACACATAGGTTGCAATGCTGAACATAGGACTTTGTTTTGAGAACAGAGGACTCAAAAACCCTGAGGCAATGGAGCTTGAACTAGTCTAGAGGGAGAGATCTATATTGTTTTATATCTGTGGAGCTCCTCTTTGTGGAAATGGATATGTAGGTTCCCTTGGGGCTTATGAGATCTATGGATCTTCTTGCATAAAATGGAAACCCTCGAATCGACAAACTCTGGATTATTTCATGAAACCCCCCCAAAAAAAATTGTCCCAATCTTCAAGATCATAATCTTTTCCATGGATATTGAGGCTCTGATACCAATTAATCTGCCCAAGAAGGAGATCTATAGGAGAAGGAGACCACACAAGCCATAGCTCGACTTCTGACCAAAAAATCTCCTCAGGGGTGCAAATATGAATAGGGGCACACCATTAGTTTGGGTGACCAAGCAAATGGGGATCCAGATCGGGGTGATTCAAGAGTGGCCAAGAGTTTTTCGCGATCTCAGCATGACCTACGGGGAATAGCGGGAGAAGCCCAGTGCAGCCTTGGAAGAGGGCGCACTCACTTCATTCCCACAAAGAAGAAACTAGCAAGGGCACAAACCTCAGTTGGTGCGCCCTCCCTTCTGCCTCAGAAAACTCGAAGGAAATGATTTTCTACCTGAGAGAGTGGCTATCTAATGAGATAATATTTCTCTCAGAGGTGGAAGCATGGAAAACAGAGTCACCAGGAGGTAACCATGAAGGAAGGCACACTGGTTATTCTTCATAAACCCTAAAAATGAAATTGTCATTAATGTAAAATGAAAACTCATAAAAGAAAACAACCAAGACACATAGCTTTAGAAGAAAAGGTAAGAATTCTTTATTTTAGTATCGGTTCACCTTATATACCAAGGAAACCATTTATTTTACATATATTTAATTCATCATCAAAAGGTGAAGAAGTGTTGTGCCTAGGTGATTGACTTGTGCGCCCTAGGTGGGTGCTCCCCTAGGTGGCCTCCTTGGCCCAATCTTTCGTGATGCTCTCGTCAACTCTACAAAAATTCTAAACCTGATATTAATTGGGTATGCTCTAAAGCCTTACAATGAAACACATTATTATAATTGGAAAAATTGGTGCTTACATATATATTTCTAGCCATGTATGCCATCTTATTGTGATGTTTCCATTAGAAATATGAGGAAGCGTGACCCTATATCAAAAACCACCTTCTTGAATGAGAGCTCGACTATCTCTGATGGATATTTAGTTTTTGGGTTGGGGATTTTTTCACTTCAACCCTATAGGTCGGAGGTGTTTCTCTTGGCAGATTAGTTGGGGTATGGTGATTCAGAAAATAAAAAACTAGTCGCTTAGGACATCAATTGGCTAGTTTTCCTGTTGTTTTTTCCATCGCTCATGGAGAAGTGGGACTGTGGACAATATTCTACATGTAATATGAATTTCACAGCTGATGAAGAGATCCTTGTTCATCCCAACCTAACAATCCAACTGAATGAAGTAAATGAAATAGTTTCTTTTGTACTAGATGAGATTGTGGCACATCATTATGTTATGTCTTGGAAACAATATGAAATTGGAGCTTTGCAGGTGCAACTGGAGAAAATTTGGAATAAGGACGCTACAGCCAGTGAAGTACAGAGTAGCCTCACATCCAGTTGATGCAAACCCGAACCCATGGCTCCTCTCCAAGACTTGAATGAGCCTCTCAATTCTTAAGTGTTTTGTACTGACAAGGGTTAAACTTATATTATTATAAACCAAGCATTTTTTTTTTGTGTCTGCGTTCGATGGTTTTTTCACACAATTTGTCCCACACAGTTTTGTAGAGGATTCTTTTTGAAATGTTTTAGTAAGGGTAGTTTGGATGTCTTTGTTGACAATCGAGTGTCTGAATTGGGATTTGTAGAAAACTATCATCTCTTTTTATGTACTTAGCGGTTCTCTTCGTGCCCTTTTAATGATAAAATTTCTCAAGTTTGTGTGAAAAAAAAAACTATATAAATATATTTAACATAATACTGAAACTTTAATATCCATAAATATTCAATTAGAAAATGAGAAAGAAAACTGAAAATAAGTATACAAAATTTTAACATCTTTTTAAAATTAAGGTTTACATATATAAACTTCAAACATCTTTGTAAATTTGAAGCATTATTCTTGTTTTGATTGGAAAAAAGATAAATAGTACTACTCTTGTAATATGAAAATAAAACAAAAGTCAATGATATGGTTGGGTGATAGAAAATGTTTGTCTGGATAGGATATTGATTTATTCACTTTCATGTTTAGTCTCGGCTTGAAGGAAAACATACATGCATTAAAAAAAATTCATATCCAAAACTATAGTGAGTATTATTAAGTTTTTTTCACTTTACTAATTTTTGAAATAATATTTGGTGTAGATTAGTCTTTGTTTAATAGTGATATTTGGAATAAATATAACTAAAATATTTGTAATAATTTTGTATTTGTAATAATGGAATAAAAATATTTACATTTTAATTTGATATGATTTTAATTTAAAGTTTTCTATTTCTGGAACTCCTTTCCAAACTCCCATTTCTTTGATGTTGAAGCTCCTAAATTCCCAAAACATTTTCCCTATTAAAAACTGAAAACATTTATATGAGTTTCCAAGCTTCCAAAACTTCCAAAACTAATTTTCAAAAATATTGAAAATGGAAAAAATGTTTCTATACAACTATGTTTTTAATATAAACATTAATATAAAAAATATCATTTTAAAATTATATAAAATTTAAATTTTATTAAAACCTCATGCTTTCACATCTTTTTATGTAGATTGTATGTTCAAAAGAAAAAAAGAAAAATGAAATTGAAAACCATCCAAACCTTCTAATTAAGAGTATTACAAGCCATGCACGACCTTTATTGCTTTCCATTGTTATTGTATTCCCTTTCCAACATCATATTTTTGTTATAATTTTATTTACATTTTCGAGTATATTATTGTTATAGCTTTATTTACATTTTATTGCGTGCTCTTATAGAGAATAAAAGTCAAAGTGGATCATATAATACTCGTTCTTCCCACTTTATTTTTTTAATATAAAATTTTACCATTAATATAAAATTATAAGTTGCTATTGTTATAATGGGCTCCATTTCTTCGTGTCTTTGTTCTCACACCAATTCCTTCATGTTTGATGTCACAAGTGTCCCTACTTGCCAAACAACATGACAAAAGAAGTATAAAATGCATCCTCTAGAAAACATTGAGATTAGATAGGCAATTTACATTTTTAGCCCACTAAATCACAAAATATTCAAGAAATGGTGTGATTTACTATAGTGTGTTAGGGGATGGTAGATAAAATAAAATCCTTCTGATTCCATGCCTTAAAAGTTGTTAAAAGATTGGTTAATAATTTGATACTCTCTAATGGATATAATTATAAAACTTTTTTTAACCTACTCACATGTGCAATCCATTCTTCAATAATTCTCTCCTACCATATTTATTTAATATGATAAAATCATTAGTTCTGAAGAGGAGGGTGTTCGTTAGCTTTCCTAAACCAATATGAAAAATTTCTTCACTTTCAAATATCTAATCTCAATCTCCAATAAATGTGGTCATACCTATTAACCATTGAATTTATAGATGAATGTCCACTAAGAATAAATCAGACATAACCACTAATAGGTTGATAACAATTTTAATGCTACATTGTTGAAATTGACATAGAAATTAGTAGAATGCCATGAACAATTAGCAAAATTGAAGTTTCATTGGCTTCCCAATATCTATAATAGATTTCAAGAAATATTTTACACATGTAAGCAACAATGGTGTATTTTAAACTCTATAACATAACACTACAAATTGAGATAGACATTTGCATTCAATGCTAATGAGTTCATGGATTAATTTTGAGGTGGAGATGAGAAGGGAGGATTGTCATAGCAATGTTGAAATTTTCCCAAAGAATAGAATTTTACAATGGAAATGACTAGAGGAGTGAACATGGATAACACTAAACAATTTTTTTTTTTATAATTGATCCCGATTGTGTAAGGAACAAAACGAAAAATAGGAAAATGAATTCGAAAAAATAAATTAAATACAATAATATGGCACGAAATTGCAACAAATTAAGGTAAACGAGATAATATGGCCAGAAATAAACTCTTTATTAAAAAAAAAATCCTAGGAAGTAGATCATGAAGAGATCATCTCCTTTACAAATGAGGCATGTATTTTTTTTAATATTCAAATACCATTTTCAAATACTATGGGTTACAAAAAAAACCATGGGTGAATTCCATGAGTTGAAAAATCCACGCACATGGCTTTTCTGCACTTATTATTATTAATAGTTATTATTGTTATTTTGGTGTCACCAAATAAAATGGTTGTATATCCCTAATGGTAAAAATAAATTATTATTGTGATTATTCAGTGTAACATATTGATGTTCATGGATTTCCACTTGGATCAATAATAGTTGTACAATGTTGTGTATTTTTCAACTAGTAGGATGGATAACATTACTCAACCAACTAGAAGGGGAAAATCAAGAAATTATTCTTAAATTTTCACAATATCCTACTTGAAATGTTGGCACACTCCATGGATTGGTTGTTGAGGTCATCAAGCACTATATCTTCTAGAGAACATGCCTCTAATTAGTAGTATACAAATCGTTCAATAGAAAAAAAAAGTTCAAGAAGCTAAAAATACTTCTTACTGGCTAGTGAAATAGTGGTGGGTATAAGAGAATGAGTGAAATGAGACATCTTATTGAGGCTATGGGATGAGGTTTCCCTACATATCATTTGAAATTACTTCTGAAGGTGGGCACAAAATCATGTTTTCTTACCATTTCAAGTTGTTGGAGTACTTAAAACACGGATGACTCATCAACATTTTATTTTTCCTATTGCTACTAATAGATAAAATTTCTATAGAGTTTCAACTCATTTAATAATTTGCCTTGGAACACCATGATGAAATTAATATCTTGATGTTTTATTCCATAAAAAATAAGAAGATGTAGTTAACTTGGGATTTGTTCACTCATAGAAAACCTAAAGGGGTTGCATAAGCATGAATGGGTGAACTAAAAGGTATTATAAAGGACGATGCACAACCTTTACTTTCTCTTTCATAGCTTAGACTTGTTATTCCATATTTTGTGGTTATTTTTGTAAACCCACCAATTTCTAAAAAAAGAGCAAACCTAGCGGTAGCAAAAAATGAAATACCAAGTGAAGAGTTCTCAAGCCTATTGAGGAAGGAAAGTTAAAAATTTGTAAATTAACTATAGAGGGTTCTTCAAAATATGCTAAAATACATATAGATATTGAATCTTCTCCTCATTGGGAGGGATGTTACCCCAACATGATTTGGATTTCCCATCAGTGAGAAGAAGGAAACCATAAAAATCGACATTTTGAATGGGTACAAATTTTATGGATAATAAGGCTAGTTAGAAGAGATTGAAAAAATAATTCCATGGTCCCACGAACTATTAAGATTGGTGAATTGATGAATAAATTGTATATCACCCATGAAAAATATTTGAAGTGGAAATAGTTATTGAAGCACGAGTCGAGAGCATATATTCACTAAGGATCATTAACGAGTAGTGAATTTATTTACTAATAAATATGTCCTCTGAATATTATCATGGCTTATATTCATTGAGGATAAACAAAACATAAAAAGAATCATTATGAATGGGTACAAATTATTTGGATTATAAGGCGAGTTAAAATAGGTTTCAAAAAATAATTTCATGGCCCCAACAACCATTAAGGTTGGTGAATTGATAAATAAATTGTATATTCCCACAAAAAATCCTTCAAGTGGAAAATAGTGGTTGAAGCAAAAGTAGAGGGCATTATATTTACTAAGGATCATTAACAAGTAGTGAATTTACTTATTAATAAATGTTTCTCATTTTTATTTAATAGTAGCATATATTAAATATTTATTGATAACATATAATATTAGATTAAACATTTAAATGGAGAAGTGAATAGAAGAAATTAAGGATGATGAAGTGGTAATTTTGACAACCATGTGTATCAAATTGTTCAATATTTTAATAGATATGTTATCTTTTCAACCCTAGCAAAAGTATATGCTCAAAGATTGGAAGGAAAAATGGTATAAAATTACGATTAAAGATGTGTTTACCATTAGATTGTATAGATTCAAAATCCTTGGAAATTTTGTGAGGTTTACTTGGGAAACACCTTAGAAAAAAAAAGAAGGTAATTTGTGAGCTTTATTTAGATAACTACATATTGACCTAGGTTCTAAGATGGTTCATGAATCCCTATGTTGGGAATGCACAACTTAAGGCATTCATCTCTTAGTTGTAGAATTACCATACCATATTTGACATAATGAAGAAGTATAAAGTTGTTGATGTGCATGATAGGATAAGGATAAGAGTGGTGTCCAACCAACTAACATTTGGATGAATCGTGTACACATAGTAAAATATTCTCTAGCATTCCATATTATTGATATGTCATAATTAGAGCTAGCCTCAGTCTCTAACAATTTAATAAGAACTTCTCGAAATGAGTTGATATAAAATCATGAAACAATATGGATAGAACTTCCTCAGAGATTGGAAAGAAGAGAGCTCCATTCCTTTGCAATAATCAAGAAACATCTCTTCAAGAATGAGTTATATATGGATGGGTGTTGTCACATCACATTCAATTATATTAGATTGAGATTCAAATTTCCACATATATTTCATCATGTTCTTGTTGGAGATATTAAAAACTCAATGAGCGTGATTTCTTTCCTATTAGTTGAATAATTTCTAGTAAGGTTGAAGAATTTCATTTATATGATATTTTAGAATTGCACACTAGAAATGGAGAAAATTAAAACCTTTGAGAGAAGTAGTACTCGACAAATTTATTGAGAATCAGATTCAAATGAAAAGAAAAAAAATGAAAGAAAGGAAAAGCATGGCCAAAGATAGAAGAAAAAGAAGCAAAGGTAGAAGAAAAATCAAAGACTCTTGTGAACCTACACATAAGAACCATGACTAATGAGCCTTATTGAATATCTAATGAAAGAAGCATTACATAGTAGAGACAACATTTTTTCTTTATGTTGTAAAACTGGTGTGAAACCCTTTGGTAGGAGGGTATATTGATCCCCTAAATTTTTTACTTTTATTCATCTCATTTATTTTTCCTTTCATATATTCTAAATATTCATTTATATATTTATATACATGAAATATTTCCATAATTATCAATTACTAGCCATTTTAATTTCATATAACTTATTTATTTGTGAATTGATATAATTGGCATAATTCATGAAAAAAGTGATGAGATATTTTGGTTCATCTAACTTATTTATTTGTGAATTAATATGTTTGGCCTAATTGTTAAAGAAAGTGATGCGATATTTTGGTTTCATGAGTAATTCAGCGGGGTCCGACTTAGCAAAACGGACGGCGATTATCTGTATTCGGGACAGGAATGCGATTACGCGGACTGGCCTCCAATGCGTTTCTATCCGCTGCATCTCTATTTTCTTCCCCGGAATCGACTTGCTCCTCTTCTTTATGTCTAGTAGTATCTGCAGCGGGGTCATGGTCTCCATGGCCTTCTCCACCCGCGTGCTGCTCTTGTTCATCTCTAGTGGTATTTGCAGTGGGTTCTTCGATCTCTTCTTCTGCATCCTCTACATTGGCTTTTCCACCCTTGTCTGCGGTTTTCCGAAGCCAATCGTTGTTGGTTGGATTCATTTCCTTTTCATAGAAATCTGTTTATTTTGTCATACTATTAATTACTTTATTCATATGTACGTTTAAAGAGGTACACCTATTGATAATGGGCACATTTAATAGGTTTTTAGTTTTTAATACGTTTTCTATGTACCAGATTAAATATGCCTAGAATATTTTTAGTCGTCATAATAAATGAATGGCTATGATTTCATCCATTAACTTCCGAGTTGTTATAAAGACATCCGTTTATATGTTTACTTTTTTACATTTATTTAATCATGTTTAAAAATTACTGTATTCACTAACTTATTGCCAAGACTACCTGATTAAAAAATATAAATCGATTTTCGTAGACCTGACGTTTTTACTGTGTTAATTAAGGTTTTTTTTAACTAAGCGGGAAGTTTAACAGCTGTCGCCTTTCAGCGTTCACTAGCTGCGAATTAGTGGATGTGCTAGTTAGTAGCACAGCAGCAAAATAGCTGCTGGTGAACACCGAAAGGCTGAGAAGATGAAATGAATCTTTAAAATAATATATTAAATTTTATTATCTATTAACAAATAAACTGTTGGGCTTCATTTATCTGGTGTTAATATTTTAATTTCTGTTAATCACTTACGTGGCAATCAGTTAGCTATCAAAGTAATTTTTAAATATGGTTAGGTAAATGTTAAAAAGTAAACACATAAACTGATGTCTTTATAATAGCTAGGAAGTCAATGATTGAAATCACAACTATTTATTTTGTGTGACTACTAAGAATATTCCAGCCATATTTAATCCTATCCATAGAAAACTTATTAAGTACTAAACCCCTATTAAATCTGCCCATTGTCAATAGGTATACGCCTTTCGACGTAATAAAAGCGTAGGAACGTTTCACCCACTATTGTTTTTGCCGCTACAAAGGCCTGGGGGCGTTTCACCGACTGTTCTTTGATCTCTTCGACTGCCAGTAATTTGTTTTCATGTTCATATGTTGAAACTGTATGATTATCGAGACGACATCTGGCATTTAAATCATTTGCTACGTATAAAAATCATTGGATAGACCTCCCTGCAAATCTGTTTCATTGTTTTGATTCCGTTATGCCACAAAACCTAAAATATTTGTAAAGTTAGTTTGATAAGACACCTACATTCAGTTTTACCTATCCTCATTTAAATTTAGGTAGTTTACATGATATATTTAACAACTACTATATTACAACTCAACCCATTAGCACCATTAAAAGTAGATTTACATAGTATTCCAAACATACTAGCATATCATAGCTTACCATTTTTATGTGTTATCCATGATATGATTGATTTTTCAATTTTTTTATTTATTATTTTAATTTATTACCTTACATTTATTATATTTTTAAAATTATCTATGTATGAATTTTTTTTTGTAAATTTTTTAATTTGTATGAAAAATACAATTTTGATTAAATATTTGTATACAAAGGAATTTGATCTCTTTAAATTTAATAAATCATGATTAGAAATTTAATATTTATTAAAAAAGTTATTTGAAGCTGTGTTATTCAAATTTAATAAATATTTGTTTTAATTTATGTTGTACTAATTTGGTAGCCTCAATAATATATATTAAAAATATATATATAAACTATTTTAGATTACAATGTGTAGAGATAATGATACATTTTAAATATTATTTCAAAGTTAATCCAGAAGAATGTTTCTTCTAATAAAACAACTACAATATCAAAATTACTAAGATCAACTTAATAGCTTGACCTCTCACCTAAGCAATTTAGAATTTGACTCCAAGATCAAACAACCACACTTTTTGTCCTGTTAGTTCTTCCAAAAGTAATTGTGCAGAGGCAGGTGGGGGGGTTCTTGTGAGCCATGGAGAACAAATTGAAGCCAGCTTCCATTGGAATCTTGAGACGATGTCAAGCAATAAGGCTCAGGCCTACGGGGTGTATGAAGGGATGTTAATAGCGCTCAATAGGCACGTCCAATGATTATCCATTGTTGGGGATCCACGAGTGATCATTCGACTCCTAAAATCCTATTCTAAGCCCATAGATGCTAGTATTAGATTAATTCTGGACCTCATGCAGGGTCTTTTTATGCCTTTGACAACACAATCTATCATGTATTGCGTGGAAATAACACTATTTTTTATGTCTTCGCCAATTTTAATATTCATAAATATTTTATTAGAAAATGAGAAAATCTATATATAAAATTTTAACATATTTTTAAAATTAAATTTTACATATATAAACTTCAAACTTTTTGGTAAATTTGAAGTATTATTCTTGTTTTGATTGGAAAAAGTTAAATAATATTACTCTTGTAATATGAAAATAAAATAAAATTCAATGATATGGTTCGGTGATAGAAAATGTTTTCCATGGATAGGATATTGATTGATTCACTTTCATGTTTAGTGTGGGTTTGAAGGAAAACATACATGCATTAAAAAAATTTCATATCCAAAACTATAGAGTGAATATTATTAAGTTTTTTTGCTTAACTAATTTTTGAAATAATATTTAAGTGTAGTTTAGTCTTTGTTTTATAGTGATATTTTAAATAAATATAACCAAAATATTTGTAATAGTTATATATTTGTAATAATGGAATAAAAATATTTACATTTTCATTTCATATAATTTTAATTTAAAACTCTCTATTTTTAAAACTCATTTCTGAATTCTCATTTCTTTAATTTAAAACTCTCTATTTTTAAAAATCATTTCTGAATTCTCATTTCTTTAATGTTGAATCTTTCAAGTTCCCAAAACATTTCTTACCAATTCCCAAACTTACAAAACTTTGGAAATTAATTTTCAAAAAATAATGAAAAAATATTTCCATACAACTATGCTTTTAATCCAAAATATTAATATAAAAAACACCATTTTAAAATTTATATGAAATTTAACTTTTATTTTAGCCTCATGCTTTCACATCAAAGCATCTTTTTATATTGATTGTATGTGAAAAAAATGTTGAAATTAAATACCATCAAAACCTTCTCATTAAGAGTATTACAAGCCATGCACTACCTTTCTTGCTTTCCATTGTTATTGGATTCCCTTTCCAACATCATATTTTTGTTATAATTTTATTTACATTATATTACGTATATTTTTGTTATAACTTTATTCACATTTTATTATTGCGTGCTCTTGGAGAGAATAAAAGTCAAAGTGGATCATATAAGACTTGTTCTTCCCACTTTATTTTTTTAATATTAAATTATACCGTTAATATCTCCTATTATTGTTATAATGCGCTCCATCTCTTCGTGTCTTTGTTTTCACACCAATTCCTTCATGTTTGATGTCACAAGTGTCCCTACTTGCGAAATAAGATGACAAAAAACTGGTAGAAAATGCATCCTCTAGAAACCATTGAGATTAGATAGATAATTTACCTTTGTAGCCCACTAAATAAAAGGGATGATGCCATAGACAAAAGATTCAAGAAATGGTCTGTGGTTTACTATAGTGTGGTAGGTGATGGCATATATAATAAAATCTTTCTTATTCCATGCCTTAAAAGTTTTTAAAATATTGGTTAATAATTTAACACTTTCTAATGGATTTAATTATAAAACTTTTTTTAAGCCTATATCTATACTCACATGTCGAATCCATTCCTCAATAATTCTCTCCTACCATATTTCCTTAACATGACCAAATCATTAGTTGTGGAGAGGAAAGTGTTCGTTAGCCTTTCCTAATCTAATTTGAAAATTTTCTTCACTTTCAAATATCTGAATTCAATCTCCAACATATGTGATTAGACCCATTAACCACTGAATTTATAGATGAATGATCATTAAGGAAGTTGATTTGATGACTAGTAAATGAATGAGACATAATCACTAATAGATTGGTAACAATTTTAATGCTACATTGTTGGAATTGACATGGAAATTAGTAAAACCCCCATGAATGATTATCAAAATTGAAATTTCATTGGCTTCCCAATATATGTAATATATTTCGAAAAATATTTTACACATGTAAGCAACAATGGTGTATTTTAAGCTTTATAGAAAAACACTACAAATTGAGCTAGAAATTTGAATTCAATGATAAAGAGTTCATAGATTAATTTTGAGGTAGAGATGAGAAGGGAGGATTGTCATAGCAATACTGAAATTTTCCCAAAGAATAGAATTTTACAATGGAAATTACTAGAGGAGTGAACATGAATAACACTATAGACAAAAACATTGTTTATAGTTGATCTCAATTGTGAAAGCAATGAAACAAAAAAGAGGAAAATGAATGCGACAAAATAAAGTAAAAAGGATAATATGACACAAAATTGCAACAAATTAAAGTAAAGAGAATAATATGACAAGAAATAAACTCTTTATTATACAAAAAAAAAAAAAAAAATCCTATCTCCTTTACAAATGAGGCATGTATTTTTTTTAATATTCAAATACCATTTGCAAATATTATGGGTTACAAAAATACCATGGGTGAATAACATGGGTGAATTCCTACATCATGAAGGGATCATCTCCTTTACAAATGAGGCATGTATTTTTTTTAATATTTAAATACCATTTGCAAATACTATGTGTTATAAAAATACCATGGGTGAATTCCATGGGTTGAAAAATCCATTCACATGGCTTTTCTACAGTTATTATTATTAATATTTATTATTGTTATTTTTGTGTCACCAAATACCATGGGTGTATATTCCTAATGGTAAAAATAAACTATTATTGTTATTATTCAGTGGAATATGTTGAAATTTTGTGTATCTTTCAACAAGTAGGATGGATAACATTATTCAACCAACTAGAGGGGAACAATCATGAAATTATTCTTAAGTTTTCCCAACATCCTACTTGAAATGTTGGCATACTCCATGGATTGGTTGTTGAGGTCATCAAGGACTATATCTCCTAGCGAACATGCCTCTAATAAGTAGTATACAGATCGTTCAATAGAAAAAAAAAAAGGTTCAAGAAGCTAAAAATAATTCTTACTTGCTAGTGAAATAGTGGTGGATAGAAGAAAATGAGTGAAATGAGAGATGTTATTGAGGCCATGGGATGAGGTTTCTCTACATTTAATTTGATATTACTTGTGAAGGTGGGCAGAAAATCATGTGTTCTTACCATTTCAAGTTGTTGGAGTACTTAAAACACGAATGACTCATCAACATTTTATTTTTTCTATTGCTACTAATAGAGAAAATTTCTATAGAGTTTCAACTAAATTAATAAGTTGCCTTGGAACACCATGGTGAAATTAATATCTTGATGTTTTATTCCATAAAATGTAAGAAGTTGTATTTAACTTGGGATTTATTCACTCGTAGACAACTTAGAGGGGTTGCATAAGCATGAATGAATGAACTAAAAATAATTATAAAGGATGTTTCACAACCGCTAGTTGCTCTTGGAGAGCTTAGACTTGCTATTCCATATTTTGCGGTTATTTTTGTTAACCCACCAATTTCAACAAAAGAAGAAAACCTAGCGGTAGCACAAAATGAAGTACCAAGTGAATATTTCTCAAGCCTATTGAGGAACGGAAGTTAAAATTTTGTAAAGTTACTAGAGAGGGTTCTTCAAAATAGGCTAAAATACCTATAGATATTGAAGATTCTGCTCAGTGGAAGGGTTGTTACCCCACCATGGTTTTGGTTTCCCATCATTGAGAAGAAAGAAACCATAAAACCGACATTTTGAATGGGTACAAATTTTATGGATTATAAGGCCAATTAGAAGAGATTGAAAAAATAATTCCATGGTCCCACGAACTATTAAGGTTGGCGAATTGATGAATAAATTGTATATCACCCATGAAAAATATTTGAAGTGGAAATATTTGTTGAAGCACGAGTAGAGAGCATCATACTCACTAAGAATCATTAACAAGTAGTGAATTTATTTACTAATAAATGTGTCCTCACTTTTATTGAACATCATCATGGCTTATATTCATTGAGGAGAAGCAAAACATAAAATCATCATTATGAATGGGTACAAGTTCCTTGTATTATAAGGTCATTTAAAACAAGTTTCAAAAAATAATTCCATGGCCCCAACAACCATTAAGGTTGGTGAATTGATAAGTAAATTGTATATCACCTGAGAAAAATCCTTCAAGTGGAAAGTAGTGGTTGAAGCACGAGTAGAGGGCATCATATTCACTAAGGGTCATTAACAAGTAGTGAATTTACTTACTAATAAATGTGTCCTCGCTTTTATTGAATAGTATCATAGCTTAAATATTTATTGATGATATATAATATTAGATTAAAAAATTAAATGGTTAAGTGAATAGAAGAAACTAAGGATGATGAAGTGGTAATTTTGACAACCATGTGTGATCAAATTGTTGAGTATTTTAGTAGAAATGTTATCTTTCCAACCCTATAAAAGGTATATGCTCTAAGATCTAAAGGAAAAATGGTATAAAATTATGATTCAAAGATGTTTTTACCATTAGATTGTATAGATTCAAAATCCTTGGAAATATTGTGAGGTTTACTTTGAAATCACCTTAGAAAAAAAGAAGGTAATTTGTGAACTTTATTTAGATAAACTACATATTGACCTAGGTTCTAATATGGTTAATGAATCCCTATGTTGGGAATGCACAACTTAAGGCCTTCATATCTTAGTTGTCGAATGACCATACCATATTTGACATAATGAAGAAGTATAAAGTTGTTGATATGCAGGATAGGATAAGGATAAGAGTGGTGTCCAACCAACTAACACTTGGATGAATCGTGCACACATAGTAACAAATTCTCTAACATTACATATGATTGATATCTCATAATTAGAGCTAGTGATCCAGGTGGATATCAGGGGCCACCCACCTTTTCCAAATGGCTCAAAACAGTTTTCTGGCCATTTTGGCAATTTACTATTTTTAGCAGGTTTTAACTTCCGGGGCCATTTTGAGGGACTAAATGAAGTTTTTTCGAGATAGAGGTTCTCAATTATAGCCGAAGGCATAATTGAGGCCCCAAAATGAATCTCCTCGATGATACCTTTCCAACGAGCTATCACACGCCTAAAACGGAGATCGTATG